>JAJIBD010003288.1:0-116129 GCA_021461705.1 Cryptotis parvus | reverse complement strand
AATGCCTAAAAAAACCGAATAGGATGATTACACTTGAAGAGATGTGGCCCACTGCCAGCAATTTCTATCTTCATTGTCTACACACCAACATCCACATACAAAGAAGATGAAATTGAGAAATTCTACATGGAATTGGAGGAGTTCTATAAAAAAAATCACACCTTCTACAAGATCATAGTCGGTGATTTTAATGCCAAAATAGGACCAAGAAGATCAGCTGAAGAACTCCACATCGGGAACCATGGCCTAGAAAGGAAAGAACAGGGTGAGAGACTGAGTTCATCATGTCCACCAAGACCATTCATGGGGACTCACAGTTCCAGAAAGCTGAAGTGAAACGTTGGACATAGGACTCTCCTGGCGGACAGTTCCACATTGAAATTGACCACATCATCTTCAACCGACGGTTTTGTCTGACCAAGTAGCTGTCGTCCCCAAATTCCCAACAGGATTAGACCACAGTCTCATTTGTGCAAAATTCTACTTCCCACAACGGGGAGAAAAGGCTGCAAAGTTTAAGAAGAGAACTCCCAGAAAGACCACCAACTGGGAACGCTTTGGCACCATTGAAGCAACATAGGAAGATACCATCATTGACAACATTGATGAAGAATACAACTGACTGGTTCAGCACCTCCATGATTGTGCGAAGAATGCAGAGAGAGAGAGAAAGACAAAAAGAACGACTGTCTTCAGAAACTCTCGAGCTCATTCGCCAATGTGGCAAGGCGCGAGCCTCAGGAGACCAAATGCTAACGTCCAAGCAGCTAAATAGTGCAGAGAAGTAATAAAAGAAGACCTCAAAGACAGAAGAGCAGAAATACTGTAAGATGCAGCAGAAGCCAGGAAAAGCATTCGCACTTCCCGCCTGTCCTTCGCCAACTATTAGACCAAGATGACTGCCCTCCGACGCCTAATGGATTTATCAAATCTTCCAGAAAGGCAATGGAGAAGATTAGCCAGGACTTCTACTCAAATCTCTTTGATAGCCACATCCACCTGCCCACATACCAAATTCCACAGGATGGATATGTCATTCCCAATGTTCTCCCTACTGAAATCTGACATGCCATCTTGTCGGTAAAGAAGGAAACAGCACCAGGCCCAGATAAAGTCAGACACAAATACCTGAAGAATATGCCGTAGGTACTCATCAATACACTTAGGTACTCTTCAATACACTAGCTCAGCTCTTCACACGCTATGCAAGGTGCCCTTCCAAATGGAAAACCAGCAGGACAGTTCTACTGTTTAAGAAAGGAGACATTCACGACATCGGCAACTATCGCCCCAATGGCCGTTGTCCATCATCTACAAGCTGTTTACACGAGTCATCCTAAACAGGATTCGCAGAACACTAGATGAAGGACAACCATGCAAGCAAGCAGGCTTCCGAAAAGGATTCAGCACAATCGACCATATCCACACAGTAACCAAGCTCATTGAGGTTTGTAGAGAGTACAAGATGCCGCTCTGTCTCACATTCATTGATTTACAGAAAGCCTTTGATTCTGTGGAGACTGAAGCAGTCATTGAAGCCCTAGCCAAACAGGGTGTTCAAACCCAATACATCAAGATCCTTCGTGAGCTGTATTACGGATTCACCACCAGGATCTCACCATTCTACAAAGAAGTGATCATTAATGTGCAAAGAGGGGTTCGACAGGGTGATACCATTTCACCAAAACTCTTCAGTGCCACCCTCGAGAACATCATGCGACAATTAGAATGGGAAGGAATGGGAGTGAAGAGAGATGCTCGGCAACTACACCACCTCCGCTTCACTGATAACATCGTTCTAATAACACCAAACATTAGCCAAGCGGCACAAATGCTGGCTGACTTTGACAGAGTATGTGGAAAGATAGGTCTATAGCTGAATCTAAAGAAAACTATGTTCATGAAGAATGAACTAGTTCCAGAGGCCCCATTCACTCTCAATGGAACAAACATCTCTGAATGCAGCAGTTATGTGTACCTAGGTCAAGAAATCAACATGATGCATGGCCTAAAACCTGAGCTGCGCAGGAGGAAGAGAGCGGCATGGAATGCCTTCAAAGGCATCGAAGAAATAGCTAAAAGGACAAAGAACCTCTGGCTCCGGGCCCATCTCTTTGACTCCACCATTCTCCCTGCATTAACATACGCCTCAGAGACCTGCCTGGGCCCTACGAAAAGCAGGATGAGAATGCTATTCGGGTCTCCCAGAGAGGAATCAAAAGAGCTATGTCTGGAATATCACGCCTCACTCAAGTGAGAGAAGGAATCCAGAGTTCTGACCTCCATCGCTATTCCAGAATCAGGGACGATGTCTCGTTTGCCAAGGCATCGAAAATCAGATGGGCTGGACATGTAATGTGATTTGGAGACAACCGCTGTACTAGAGCCATTACTGACTGGATCCCACGGGATGTCAAAAGATCATGTGGCCGGCCCCCACCTACAAGATGGTCAGACTTCCTTGTAAAGACCCTGAAGGAACGGTTTGAGGCTCTTCATATTCCTGAATCAACCAGATGACATTGGGCTACATTGGCACGTGATAGGATCCAATGGAAATGTTACTGGCACCCACTCCAGCAAATCGATGAATAACGGGATTCAGGTGATCAAGTGATCAAGTGACATGATATTATACCTAGAGAACCATAAACTCTCTACCAAAAACTCCTAGAAACAATAGACACATGTAGTAGGGTGGTAGGATACAAAATCAACACCCAAAAGTCGGTGACTTTCCTATATACACATAACGAAAGAGAAGAAAAGGGGATATTAAGGAAATAATTCCATTCACAATTGTGCCACAGAAAATAAAATACCTAATAATCAACTTAACCAAGTGGGTAAAGGACCTGTACAAAGAAAACTGCAAGAAACTGCTCCAAGAGATAAAAGAGGACACAAGGAAATGGAAACATATTCCCTGCTCATGAATGGGGAGAATCAACATTGTCGAAAAGGTAATACTCCCTAGAGCTCTGTACAGATTCAATGCAGTCCCTATATGGATACCGATGACATTCTTCAAAGAAATTGACCGAACACTCCTGATATTTGTATGGAACAATAAACCCCCCAAGGATAGCTAAAGCAATCATCAGGAAAAAGAAGATGGGAGGCATCACCTTTCCCAACTTCAAGCTGTACTACAAGGCAGTAGCAATTAAATCAGCATGGCATTGGAATAAAAATAGACCTGTGGACCTATGGAACAGAATTGAGTATCCTGACACCCAACCTCAAGCACATGATCATTTATTCTTTGATAAAGGTGCAAAGAGTCCAAAATCGAGTAAGGAAAGCCTCTTCAACAAGTGGTGTTGAGAAAACTGGGCAGCGACATGTAAAGAAATGTATTTGGGCCTGTGTCTAACACCATGCACAAAATCTTATCAAAATGGATAAAAGATCTCAATTTAAGACTTGAATCCATAAAGTACATTGAAGAAAATATCTGAAAAACCCTCCACAACATTGAAGCTAAAGGCATCTTCAAAAGTGAAGCATCACTAACAAAGCAACTAGAAGAAAAGATAAACATATGGGACTACATGAAACTAAAAAGCTTCTGTACCTCAAAAGAAACAGTGACTAAGATACAAAGGCAGTCCACAGAATGGAAAAGAATTTTCACCCAATACCCATCTGATAAGGGGTTAATATCCAGGATATATCAGACACCGTTAGAACTTTATATGAAGAAAACAAACAATCCCATCAAAAATGGGGAGAAGAAATGAACAGAAACTTCAGCAAGGAAGAAATTGGAATGGGCCACAAACATATGAAAAAAATGCTCATCATCACTAATCATCAGAGAGATGCAAATCAAAACAACAATGAGGTATCATTTTACACCACAGAGACTGGTACATATTCAAAAGAACAAGAACAACAAGTGCTGATGTGGATGTGGGGAAAAGGGGACACTCATCCATTGTTGGTGGGAATGCTGGCTGGTACAACCTCTCTGGAAAATAATATGGACATTCCTCCAAAGACTAGAAATTGAACTCCCATTTGACCCAGCCATACCACTCCTGGGAATATACTCTGGGAAGGCAAAAGTATGCAGCGGAAACACCATCCCTACTTTTATGTTCATAGCAGCATTATTCACAATAGCCAGAATCTGGAAACAACCAGAGTGCCCGAGAATCAATGACTGAATAAAGAAGCTTTGGTACATCTACACAATGGAATACTATGCAGCTGTTAGGAAAAATGAAATTATAAAATTTGCCTATAAATGGATGGACATGGAGAAGATTATGTTGAGTGAAATTAGCCAGAAGGAGAGAGACAGATACAGAATGACTGCATTTATTTGCATGGCATAGATATATATGTGCATATTGTGATGCCAATATCCAAGGTCAAGTGAAACATGACCTTGTATCAGATGATCTTGTCAAGAGTGGAAACTGTCGCAAACATGTGGAAGTCAGAGGCTGGGTATGACAGAGAATGGTACAGTGTGCTGACAATTGTCGAGGGTACTAGGTGCCAACCTAGAACTGATTATTAAATACAGGCAAAAGGATACACATGACAACCCTTTAATTTATGTTCTGTAATCCATAGTCTGGAGGGGAAGGAAGGGAGAGAGAGAGAATGGGAAAGAAGTGGGGAACTTGCCATGGAGGCAGGCTGTGGGGGGTGGGGGGAACCGGGTAGTTGGTGGTGGGAGATGGGCACTGGTGCAGGAATGGGTGCTGGAACACAGTACGACCAAAACCCCGGTATGAACTTTTTTTTTCTTTGCTTTTTGGGTCACACCCGGCTATGTTCAGGGGCTACTCCGGGCTCTGCACTCAGGAATTACTCCTGGTGGTGCTCCGGGGCCATATGGGATGGAACCTGGTCCGCGACAGGCCGGCCACGTGCAAGGCAAATGCCCTACCCGCTGGGCTATCGCTCCGGACCCCAGGAATGAACTTTTTAATTGTGTATCTTTGTGATTGTGTTGTGTATCTCACGGTGGTATAATAAAATACTTTAAAAAAAGCATGCTAACCACTATATTTGTACTCCAGCCTCAGATATAAATAATTTTTAGAAAATTTTAAAATTAAACTACTACTGGATTTTTTTTATACTTCTCACTTCAAATGAATACTTAGTTCTCTAGTTCTCTGGTATGAGTTGAGTAAAAATTATACTTGTGATTCCTTTTCTGGGTCTGTTAGAATTTCCCTTGTTTTTTGTACCTTTGATATTTCTAGGGTATATTTTGAACAATTTCCAAGACTTGGTGTGTTTTTTGCTTTCTTCATGATTTGAAATGGTTTGTCCATTTTGGAAGGAATCTCCCACTTAAAGACATTGTCATTATGTCATATCAGAGTACTTATTATCACCATGCATGTTTCTATTCAAAATTAACCTTGACTGTGTTGTGAAGGTAATATTTGTCAAACTTAACCACTGAAAAAATCATTCTTCCCCCACCCTTTTATATTGCATTATTTAGAAATAAGTCTCTAATGCAAATCAAAACAACAATGAGATATCATCTCACACCACAGAGACTGGCATATATCCAAAAGAGCAAGGACAACAAATGCTGACATGGATGTGGGGAGAAAGAGAATCTCATCCATTGTTGGTGGGAATGTTGACTGGTACAACCTTTTTTGGAAAACAATATGGACATTCCTTCAAAGACTAGAAATTGAGCTTCCATTCGACCCAGACATACCATTCCTGGGAATTTACCCTGGGAAGCCAAAAACACACAGCACAAACAACCATCTGCACTCTTATTTTCATAGTAGCACTATTTACAACAGCCAGAATCTGGAAACAAACAGAGTGCCCAAAAACTGATAACTACATAAAGAAACTTTGGTACATTTACATAATGGAATACAATACAGCTGTTAGGAAAAATGAAGTCATGAAATTTGCCTATAAATGGACAGGAGAGGATCATGTTGAGAGAAACTAGCCAGAGGGATAAAGACAGATATAGAGTGACTGCATTTATTTGCATGATATATGTGTGTGTATGTATGTATATATATACATATGTATATATATATATATTTTTATGTGTATATATATGTGTGTATGTGTATTATTATACCAATATCCAAGGTCATGCAAAACAAGGATCAGGAGGTCTTGTCAACAGGTGTGGAATATACCACAAATGTCTGGGATTCAGAGATTAGGTAAGACAGAGAAGGGAACTTCGTGTAATAATCGTCAAAAATGATAATACTAGCCTAGAACTGAGCATTGAAATAGGCAAAAAAAAATGCACATGATAACCTTTAAATGTATGTATTTCAATCCATAATATAGAAGGAAAAGATAGAGAGAGAGAGAGAGAGAAGAGATAAAGAACCTGCCATAGAGGTAGGCCAGGGGAAGGGCAAGGGAAGTTTGGACATTGGTGGTGGGAAATTGGCACTGGTGGAGAGATCGGTGCTGGAACACAGTATGACTGAAACACAGACATGAATAATTTTGTAATTGTATATGTCACTGTAGTATAATAAAATAAATGTTTTAAAAAGTTAAAACAATTAAGTCTCTAAATGTACTTCTCGGTTAGGGGTAGAAACTTATGGTCTTCACTCTTTTGCGGCAGAGTATGAACATAATTTTTTTAAATATTCAGTAGAACTTTACCAATTACCTCATTTATATAACAGTCAATTCTTGGATCATATAAACAGTGATAATTTATACTTTGGAAAATTTCAGTATTACTTTGTTGTAAAATAGTCCCAACACCATAGTTGGTAGTTCTTTAAGTTAATGCTTATGCCCCTTTAAAATATACTAATATACCATCATATGTGGTTGATATAAAACATAAATAATAATAAAGCTACCTTAGTTGTCATACAGCTCTTGGATTCCCATGCAACCTCCTGAATGGACATTGGGAAACTAATACAGCATCTCTGATGTCACCATAGTCTATTTTGTTTTTATTCTCACATGACAAAAAATCCTGTACTTTTTCCTCAGACACCAATCTACAGATGTCTGAAATATTGCACTTAATGAGACTCCTTTTCCATTTTTGTCAATTTTAAATGTTTTCCTCTACATTAATAAAAAAGAAAATAAACCAGGTCAAATTTGAATTTTCAGATGAAAAGATTTCAATTTGCAATTACAATATATGTCCAGCTCTAATTGCAAGTTTCAAACAGTAATGGTTGTCTGCCTTGTAAGGGCCATCACATAGAACAGTGCAGCCTTCCTCAGATTATTCACAAATTTTTTTCCAAAAGTACTGTCAGTGCTATCTCCTGCCTTCCAGTTCCTTAGCTCATTAATTGGATGATTCTGAATAGATGATAGCCTAGAATTCCTGTCCAAACACATCCCTGTCATGTTTATCATTAGCAGTAACACCATTACCAAGTGCCAAACATACTCAGGATACAAAACAGGACACAAAATTAGATTTAGGACCTGCCCACTGGAATTAGTATCAAAATTAAAATGCTAAGGAAAAGAGGGAACTAAAATTGCAGCCTCTTCTGTTGGGATACAAGTAGAATTCCTTTATGGAGAAATATTTCTCATGGTATTCTGACACTCATGTCTTGGATTTTTTTTTAATTTTATGTATTCCCTTTAAATAGGAAGGTGATGTAGGTGGGTCCCAAGGGTGGCTTATGTGAGGCAGGAAGGAGAGAGATCACTTTCTCCTGGTCTCCCTCTATGCCCAAGACCTGCTGGATAGGCTGGGACTGATAAAGTGTGTGATGAGCCCCTGCATGGCACGGGCCAGAGCCCTGCCAGCGTCACGAAGTGGTGGTCAAACCACACCTCATGTCCTCTTGGTCTTCGAGGCATGAGAGTTGATCCTCACCACCCAAGATTTCTCGGGGAGCCACAAACTCAGGCTAGAGTGGGGAATTGCTCTTTGCAGAAAGGAAAGTCAGTCCTAGACCTTACCCAGAGTGTTTTAAGGTTCTTGTCTTTGCCTCTCTGAAGATTATTTCAAGAGCAGACAAGCAGTGAAGTTAAACAGATTTTATTATGAAGGTTTTAAGTTGGGGAAAGAGGGACAGAAAGAGAGACAGAGAGAGGCACACATCTCAAGAGGGGATGTGGGCGCCACATGAGCTATGGAACCATGTATGCTCGGCCATGTGGGCTCAAGAAGTGCATGGGCTCAAGCACATATGTACGCCCTTCTTTTGTTCAAGTGGCTTTTTATAGGTTTTCCCAAGCTGCTCCCCACATGAGGCTTCTACCTAGGTTAGAGTCCCATTACTAGGGTAGTTGCTAAAAGGGGTAGAGTTGGGAGTTGTCCTCTTTGAAAATATTCTTTTCTTGACATCTGTTCCTGTTAGATCTTTGTCCTGGAATGTTCTGGTGTCTTCTGCGGGCTGGCCATTGAGAGTTAATCAGAATTAAGGGCTGGGAAGAGAAGATTGATCCAGATACCTCAGGGTCTATTACTGATGAAGGTCTTATCAGGTATTTATTCCTGATTCCAAAGGGTGGTTTTGGACAGTCTTAGGGCTAGTAGTTTTATTATATCTTAGGAGTTCCATTTGCCATGGGCTGTCTCCTAAGTAACAGCCAGAAATATAATTTCAGTCAGGCTTTCATTAACCCTTGCCATGAGTTTGATAACAGGAAAGGGAAAGATGTCACCTAACCAAAGACATGATATCATGTTCTGCATTATTATGCAGAACACAGCCTAGCTGCCAGGCCAGAACTCAGCTATAAATCCCTGCCATTGTTTCACATATTCTAGCGTCTCCTATGTTCCTCATTAACTTCCAGCTCTACTTAGTGCTTTTGGAAACTCATAGACAATCTTAAAGGTATAAGATCTTTGGCCACCCCTGGCCCTCGAGGTGTTGCAGGTTTGGCTGTAGTGCCCGGCTGCATTGGCAGGTGGCAGACAGGAGACAGGCTTGTCTACACCCAGTGCTCTGCCCTGGGGGCCCTGGATGGTTGATGGTCTTTCATAGAAAAAAGACTGGGCCAGCTGGGATGAACCCAGAGTTACAGCAGAGCCTGGCAAGCTAGTGGTGTATTCGATATGCCAAAAACAGTAACAATAATGGACCTCATTCCCAACGAATGGAGATGTTACTCCCTCCCACTCGAGCAAATTGATGAATAATGAGAAGACAGGTGATAAGATCTTTGAAGGTCTAGCATTATGCTTAAAAATAATGAATGCTACCTCTCAATTTGCCCTTTGAACAGTCTCTATGAAATAGGGTCACTAAACATAGGAGGCAGGGTGGAGAGGGATTACACAGCAGGCAAATGGCTATGTCATGCTGAGTATCTGAATCCCGATACAGAGTTCTGAGAACCCTTCACTCTGTTCCAGCTCTACTAGTTATCACTGTCTCTACCTGTCCCTATTTAATGGATATGATCAAATGTGAAAAAAGTATGAAAAAAGTATTACTCTTTAGACTTAATATTGTCCTTACACATAGAGAATCCTAGTAATTTTAACCCTACTATCTACTATAAAACTTTACAATAGAAATCTTTGCCTTTTTGTGCCAAATATAGCAAAGAGGATGTTTCTGTATACTACTTTACCATGGAGCAGAAAAACTACATTGAGCATGTTATGTGAATGTCTAGCTTTATACATAATTAAATTTCAATACAGCTAATCTTCACAGTTACATTTTTCCTGACTTGTTTTTGTTCCCAACTGTCAGTGTAGATGTATACTCATAAAGGGAAATGCATTTCATTAACTGTAACAAAATATAAAATTACTGTGATATTTTGAGAGAAAAATTATCATTGTGGATCAGAATGTCTTAAGAAGTATTATAAGAATCTTACAAAGTATAGTAAAGATATGATTAATTTTAAACTTTGGTCTCTAAACCTCAGCCCTGATCTCTCCATTTTCCTCCATTTCAAACTGGTGATAATATTTTCTTCCCTTTTCTGACATGTGGGCTGTGATAATTAGGTTAGGGTAATATGTGTGAAACATACAGCATACAGGGAAATAACACAGCACCATAAACTGATATAATCAACATCCACTCATCAGAAGGTTCTACTTCAAACTCTTTTTCTCAACTTTTTACTAAGCTACCTTGTGCTACTCATGTCCATGCCATTTCTCCCATGTGCCAAAGATTTTCTATATTTGGAAGCAGAGGTAAGCCTTTAAGCATACACAAGATCTTTCTTCTTCCCCACATTTTCTATCTTTAATCTCTTGCATTACCTCTGTATTTCCTAAGTTGGGAGTGGCTATAATGCTGCCTTATTTATCTATTATTTGGGGACCATACCCAATGATATCCAGGGACCATTCCCAGTTCTATTCATTCCTGGTGGTAGTTAAAGGACATGTGGTGCCAGGGATGGAGACCAGCTCTGATGCACACAAAGCATGCAGTGAGAGTTGAGTTATCCCTCCCAGCCCCACTGATTTCTTTTAATTCACACGAATTTACCCTAACAATGCATTCTTAAATTCATTACTTCCCCTGCTTTGACAATAATTCATTTCCACACTTAAGCACTCAATTCACACCCCCCTAATAGCTACTCTGTACTATGCTCTTCCACCCTGTTATGAGATTGGGTTTACTTTTTCATTATTTTTTTCAATTGAAAAGTTTCTATTGTTTTTTTTTTAGTCACCATGATTCACAAATTAAAAATATTGCAAAAAATGTTGTATGCATGCAACATTCCAACAGCATCCACCCCCCCCCATACACATATACCCAGACATTCATTTCCCTCACTATGTGTCCAGTTTTCTCTCTCTACCCCTCCCCAGTCTCAACACTCTCACCTCTATATCTTACCCACATGATAAGCTACAGTCTTTAAACCAGTTATTAAATTCTATCATATTCTGACATTTGTTGCCTTTTACTATCTACTTACTTATATTCCACATTTGAGAAAGATCATTCTGTATCTGTCCCTCACTCAACACTTCAGTTCCATTCACATCCTTTGCTGAGTAGTCCATTTTTTATATGTACCATTATATTTTTCAAGTTTTTTCTTAAAACACTGTGATTTACCACTCAGATTGTTCCCAGATTCTGGCTATTGCAAATAGTGCTGCAATGAACATGCAACCTAAGTGCCTGAGAACAAACGACTGGGTAAAGAAACTATGGTACATCAACACAATGGAATACTATGCAGATGTTAGGAAAAAATGACATTATGAAATTTGTCTGAAAATGGTTGGAGATGGAGACTATCATGCTGAGTGAAATGAATCAGAAGAAGGACAGATATAGAATGCATTTACGGTACATAAAATAACATTTTAAAAATGAGACTAATATCCATGGCCAGGGAAAACAGCAGCCAAGATGCCTTGTCAATGGTTAGAATCTACCATAAGTGTGAGGGGGTCAGAGGGTAGGTAACATTAAAAAAGGGAACCAGTTTTACAGTAATAGTTTGGAATGGTAACATTAAACCAGAACTGAATATTGAAAGTAGGTAAAAGGATATGCATGACAAAACTTCAGTATATGTATTACAAACCACAATGTGTAAAAGGAGAGCGAGAGAGAGAGAGAGAGAGAGAGAGAGAGAGAGAGGAGAAAAGTGCCTGCCATAGAGATAGGTTGGGGAAGAGGAGGTAATGGGAGGGAAATTGCAACCATTGGGGTTGGGAAATGTGCATTGGTGGAAGGATGGGTGTTGGAATACATATGACTAAAACCCAATCATGAACAGCTTTGTAATTGTCTATCTCATGGTGTTTCAAAATAAAAGTGAATAAATTAAAATACTGTGAGTTACCAAGTTATTCATAGTCATGTTGCAGGTATAGAGCATTCCAACACTAATCCCACTACTGGTGTGTGTCAACTTCTCTCCACCAGAGTTCCCAGGTTCTCTCCTACCTCCCAGTTGGCCTCCTTGACAGGCATATTTAAGTATGTTTGTTATTATTTGGATCTCCTGCTTTCAGTGTTGTTGGCTCTGTGGATTAGATACATAAATCTACCACACCTTTGCTCCACTGAGGTGTCCACGGTCCCTGACTCCTGAACCTGTTATTTCCTGTCCACTTCTTAATCTCCTCCTAAACTAACTTATTTCCTTCCTGTCCCTCTTCCTATTTTTTTTTTTTTGCTTTTTGGGTCACACCCGGCAATGCTCAGGGGTTTCTCCTGGCTCTGCACCCAGGAACAATTCCTGGTGGTGCTCGGGGACCATATGGATGCCGGGGTCCGAACCCGGGCCAGCATGGGCCGCCACGTGCAAGGCAAATGCACTACCAGCTGGGCTATCGCTCTGGCACCCCTCTTCCTATATTCTGTAGTCATAGTTTATCTAGGCAACTCCACCCCTTAATACTTTATATTCCTTCATCCTGTTACTTTATATACTGCAAATAATGAGATTGAGTTTATCATCATGTTCTATATGCATTATGGGAATAATCTCCTTTGTGCTGTGAGAAAAAAATGGATTCACCTAAGCCCAGTCATCATAAAAACATGACTGAACTAGAAATAGCACCATCAGCATCAACAGAAGACTTACAAATGATCTCTCCCTAAAATTCCCTGATATCCTCCAGATGTGACCTACCTTTCTAATTAGTTTATAAATGTTATAACACCACTTGCAAAAGAAGACTGTGGTGATCTACACATATCAGGAAAGAAACTATGGCTGAGATGCAAATGATACTTACAATCCAGACAGTGATTCTGCTTGTAGACACTACCAAGGTGCTTACAACTTGAAGCCCAGGAATGCATGAAATCTACCTTAACATGACCCATGAAGAGTTTGTATACAGAACATAGACTAGGTTGCACTACATCAGCTTATTTAGTTAATAGTATTCTGGAATTTCATGGGTTTACCTTCACATTCCTATATGTGTTTTATATCCACAACTCTCATCACCAAAGTTCCAGTACTAGTCCACCATCAAAAAAGCCCTCAACTCATTACTCCTATACTCCCTGGCTTTCTGGTAAATACTGTAGTTTCAACTGGTCTAAGAGTTTTCACGAGTCTTTATAGCTTGTTTGCTTTAATTATATGTATTCCACAAAAGTGTGATAATTGTCTTTTGCTTCTTTATTTTCTATGTTTAGATTTGCCCATTTTTGTTCCAAAGAGCTTTACTCATTTTAACAATAGATTAAAAATTCATTGAGTATATATACCATGAGTTCTTTATCCAGATATCTGTGGATAAAGTCATATGATAGACAGATGCTAAATGCTTTTACATAACTGCTTTTGCAAATAACAGATGCTTTGCAAATAATACTCATATTAGTCATTATTTATACATCCAGGTTCTAAAAACTAAGAAATACGTAATGACAAGAATGAACTGAAATATGAGAAGAGCTAAATGTAAAAGCACTATAATTGATACAATATAAACAAAGAAGACAGAATGGTTTCTTACTCCCATGCATTTACTTCTGAGTATCAAGCTCTAGTCATTTGATTGTGTCTTTAGTATACTAATTATTCCCAAAAATAAAAATAATGGGGTGATGGAGATAGTAGAGCAGGTAAGGCACTTACCTTTTTTGCAGCCAAATTGGGTTCTGGCACTGCATACGGTATATTCAGAGCTCCCTAGAGTGAATTATGAGTTTGTCCTGAACACTAAATAAAATAATGAAATAAAACAGAATAAAAATGATGGCTGATGGCTGAGTGTTGATATGGGCATTGATCATTTTGAGAACATGTTTCTCTTATCAGTCTTAGATCCTGTTATTACATAATAGCAAAAAAATTTAATGGGTCAAGATCAACAAAAAGGAACAATCCTTTCTATGAGTCTTCTTTTGGTATCAGCAGAAAAAAGCAATACAAGCCTAAAAGAGCACAGATTCTGTAAAGGGTTTCACAAAGAAAATTCACTAGAGTCATCACTTCAGGGAGACTCATCTCTGTAGGAAGAAGAACTAGAAGCATTCAGACTAAGGAACATTTTCTCTGAAAGGAAGGAGGGAGAAAGCAGTACTGAATAAGAAAAGAGTTTATAATTTGACACTTACAGAAATGCCAACCTAGTCGGGATGAAGCTGAGTACAAAAAAATTTTACAAAATATTAATTTTATACTAGCACTTGCTAAGGTAAAAACAAACCTAGATCTCAGCAACACAGTAACACAACACAGTGAGCTGCAATTCTTGCTAGCAGAAGAAGGGAGTTACCATTCCCAAGGTGAGTCAGAGTTATACACCTTAAGGTCACAGTCTCAGCTCTGTCCCAAGAGTCTTCCTTCTTAAGCATCATAGCTCAACTTCCACTGAACTCTTTCCACATGCACACCAGGCAGATTTTCGACCGAAAGTAAACTTTTCATAGAATGCAGTTTTGTCATATGGCTGCAGAATCTCAAAATATCTTAATCCCAAGAAAAAATGATATGGCTACATCTGGCAAACAAACTAGGAGCTATCATCCCAGATGCCAACAAGTAACTGGTGAGCTCTCATAATCCCCATACAGTTATGAAAACAAACTTGCTGAACATTTATGATTAGATATAGATGACCAGAATCCCCAGTCATTGCCCAAGTCATTTGGATTGTGGCTTAATATTTCAACTGCCATCCACCAGCATCTGTGAACCCTGACCTAGAGCACAGGTCTGCTAGACCTTAGTGACATAGCATCAGCTAAAAGCACAAACACCACAAATCTTCTGTTGTCATCAGGGTGCTAATAAATCAGAGCCACAGGCACCTTACTGATCTCCCAATCATTTAAAATTTTCTTTAAAAGCATTTATGACTGCCAGGAATCATTAAAATATGACTCTAGTTTGATACTATGAATGGAAATACCAGATCACTGCTCAGAAAATGTAGAACTCAGAGTTCCACATGTAGAACTTCATTAGTTCCAATGAAGCACCCAAAATAACGAAAAATATAAAGGAACTAAGTCACATCATCAGATGGAGACAGAAGGTCAAGAAAGTCCTCAAGTGCATCAGAACTTTCAAGACTGCCCCAAACAACATTAAATAAAAATCCTCTCAATGTCTACTGAACTGAGGAAATCATTGGAAGAGAGATTTGATAACTTGAAGAAAAATTGATGAGGACAATTAAATAATTAATTGAAGCAGAAGGGAAGAGCTAGAGAATACAGTAGCAGACTCAGCAGCAAATGGAAGAAGCAGAAAATCGAATTAGTGACCTAGAAGATAAGGCACACAACATCAATAATCAAGGGTGATTCAAAAGAGATATTTTTAATGAAAAAAGTTTAAGATATTAAATAGACAATAGTGAAAGGAATAACACCATAACACAGTTATCCAAATACCAAGAATCAAAGAGAGAAATAAATCCATTAAAGCAGCAAGGGAGAATCAAGTTCCTAATTACAAGGGAAACAAGATAAAATTCACATAAGATTTCTCAAGTAAAACTCTACAAGCAATAAGAGAATTAAACACTAATTCAAAGCATGACTGAAAATAATATGCAGTCAAAATCCTCTACTCAGTGAGATTATCACTCAGATTTCAGAGTTATAAAAACATTATTAGACAAACAAATGCTGAAAACATTTGCTATACCTAAATGAGTTATGCAAAGAAAACTGAATGGATTCAATTTTTAAAAACTGAATGGTGGATGTGAACAAAATCCATGTAAAAAAGTTGCAACAAGTTCCTTTATATGAAGAATTTATCTAAATGTCATTGGACTGTCTATCAAAAGGTACAGAGTGACTGGTTGGGTCAGAAAAAAAAGTACACCTCTGCTGCCTAAAGGAATTCTCATGATAAAGACTGACTCAGGGAGCTGGAAAGATAGGAGAGTAAGATGCTTGCTTTGCACTCATCCAACCTGACACCCCAAATGGTCTCCCAAACACAACTAGAAATGATCCTTGAGTATCAAGCCAAGAGTAAGGGGTTGAGTATAGCAATGAGTGGCCCACAGTTCCTGGCTTCACCCTCTCCCCTAAAAAATGTTTTATACTCTCATTGCTATGGCCATCAAAGTACTGCCTCTAGGTGTCCCCTCCTTACTTTCCACCCCTGGTACCCTCAGATTACAGTCTTATATTTACTTTATTTCAGGGTTGTTTTTATTATGTACTGTCAGATCCCTTGCTTTGTTTCTTCACAGTCTATAGATGAGCGATATCATGAGTGTTTGTGTCTTTCTAACTCACATTATTCAGCATGGCTTCATTAAATTCTAACCAGTTTAAGAAAACTGAAAAGTTCATCTATATTTTCTTATAGCTAGCAGTATGCCATTGTCTATATTCACCACAATTTCTTTATCACTTATCTCTTGTTGAGTTCATGAGTTGTTTTCAGATCTTGGCTATTATAAGTAATGCCATGGTGAACAAGTATATGTCTTTTCAGATTAATACTTTGTGTTCATGAGGAGGATGAAATTATTCTGTAGAAAAGGTCAAAAACAACAAAAACAACAAAGATGACCATTACTGGATTGAAAGCTCTGTACTTAATTTTTGAAGAGACTTCAAGCCATTTTTCTAAGTGACTGAACCAAGTAATAGTCCCACCACCAACATATAAGGTTTCTTTCTTGTTTGCTTGCTTTCTTCCCTTTACTTCTTTCTCTCTCTCTCTTTCTTTCTTTCTTTCTTTCTTTCTTTCTTTCTTTCTTTCTTTCTTTCTTTCTTTCTTTCTTCTTTCTTTCTTTCTTTCTTTCTTTCTTTCTTTCTTCTTTCTTTCTTTCTTTCTTTCTTTCTTTCTTTCTTTCTTTCTTTCTTTTCTTTCTTTCTTTCTTTCTTTCTTTCTTTCTTTCTTTCTTTCTTTCTTTCTTTCTCTTTCTTCTCTTTCATTCTGCAAATCCCCACCAGAACTTGTTTCAATGTGAGAGTATATCTCATTTATCAGAGGAGAGGGAGATCAACAAAATTTTCATGCAGTAACAAAGTAATGTTGTAGGAGGGGTTGAGAATTTAAATTAATTACATCTGAACAAATAAAAGAATGATTTCATAAGTGAATGTATCAAAGTTTAGACTGAGGTGTAAAAGTAGCTGTATTTTTGCATCAGTATAATTGAGAAGTTTCATAATATTTATTTATAGAAATATAAATAAGATGGAAAGAGAAGGTGAGTGCAGGTGGAGGCAAGCAGATGATATGGTATAGAACACAAGTTAATAAATAGTAGAAATACAACAAATTTTTTGGGTCATGAGAAAGTGATGGTCATATTTTCTCTTCATAAAACAATTAATACTGAGGTGTTAATGGAGGTGCTTACATGCCCGTAATATAATTACGAGACATAAAGTCTTCCATTTCAAGTTGAAAGGATGAGTTGGGATACAGCAAAGAGCAAGAAGGAAAGTATGTGTATTAGAATTATAGAGGTCAGAACCATGAAAGTAAAAAAATTTGATGAATGTGAAAATATAGGAGAAGGTATATAGAGGAATAAGAGAATAATAGGAAACAATGCAGAATTTCAAAAAGAAGGATTAAATTATTCTGTAGAATGGGTTAAAAAACAACAAAACCTAAAAATGGGCCTTAAATTTGAAAGTCATCTATCATGCTCTGCAATAAATTTCCATAAATCAGAAATCCAGAAGTCAAGAATTAGGAATGAGTAGGTGGTATAAAGTTGATGGACAGCAATGGGACCAGGGAAATAAAAGGCAAAGAACCATGGGAGCAACACTGGGACCAGAGAAGAGTCTGGTTTAATGACACTTTTAAAATTAAGCACATTTAAGTATATTTAGTGGTAGAGACAATATGGAGGTGAGGTAAGGAAAAAAAATGCAAGCAAGAGTCTGGAGCGTTAGTACAGTGGGTAAGGTGTTTGCCTTGCATGTGCCAACCCTGGTTCAGTCCCCAGCATCCCATATGGTACACCAAGGACTGCCAAGGAGTAATTCCTGAGTGCAGCGTCAGGAGTAACCCCTGAACATCGCTGGGTGTGACCCAAACAATTAAATAAATTAAAATTTAAAAAATGCAATCAAGAATCACTGCAATGGGAATGAGGTCTATAATGTTACTGGTATTTGGCATATCAAATACGACACGGGTAGCATGCCAGGCTCTGCCATGTGGGTAGCATACTCTTGTAGTCATCTCTAAATTCAGCATTTTTTGATGAATCACTCAGCCGCAAGCAGCTGCACAAGCCAGGTTGTGATAGGCTGGTCTGCTGGGTGGAGTTCTGACGAGGGAGAAGTCCGGATGTGGAAAACGGAGGCCTTCATGGAGTGAAGGGGTCATCTGGCTTGTTG
The DNA here is from genome assembly GCA_021461705.1 of Cryptotis parvus. Lineage (NCBI taxonomy): Eukaryota > Metazoa > Chordata > Mammalia > Eulipotyphla > Soricidae > Cryptotis > Cryptotis parvus. Next base: position 97,902 of record JAJIBD010003288.1, on the reverse strand, counting down.
CGAGGTTCTGCTGGGGTGGTGGGCCAGGGCTAGAACCTGCCATCCCTCCCGGGCACCTCATGAGCGGCTGGGCACAGGGAGAGTCAGTAGCAGCTCTGCCCCATACAGACCTCATTCCCATGACCTGATGGAATGGTTTGAGGCTCTTTATGTTCCTGGAGCAAGCAGGTGCCCTTGGGCTCTACTTTGCTTAAGACAGGACATATGGAGATTTTACTGGTCCCCGCTCAAGCAATTCAATGATGAACGGGAAGACAGTGAAGAAACACTGCAAAATTTACAACAAAATTTACATCAAAATATAAGATTTTCCATATATAATATGAATGCAGTGCTTATAAGATGGAGAGAGAGAGAGCTGTGCTTATAGAATAAAACACTAAAAGTAAACATTGAGTTGGACTGGTTATGTTCTAATTCCAAGTCTTTCTCTTACTGGAGAGTGACCTTAGGATAATGTATTTCAGCAACTACACCAATCTTTAAAAAATGTTATGATTATTGCTATGTACCATGTACAATTATAAAAAACTTAAAACATACTAGTGGTGTTCTTGTTAGAACTATTTCTTTGGTGCGTGATACAGTAGAGGGGTAGTTGCCTACATTTTCGTGTTTTATGATATTATCGTATACATTGAAGGAAGACTGTGCCACTCACTCCTTAATCTATGACAGATTCATCACTATGGACTCAGCAGAACGAAACGGAAGTAACCACATTTATAAATTAGATATGGGGAAGCTCAATCATGAATAGTAACTTCACAAAATAACAAAAAACAGGCTTTAGAAAACAAGCAAGCGGATGCTAAAAGGCAGATCACTCTTCAATGTCATTCTTGCTGTTAAACTCTAAAACTATTAGTACAGAGGTCTCCATAGGTCTTTGTTTATAACTTCTCCATATTTATGGAGTGTTTTTCTATTGCAGTAGAGGGCATTAAGGGTAATAGAAAATTATTGATTAGAACATTTGGCAAACTGTGAGTTTTATTTCCTCTGCAATTGTTTTCCTATCCTTCATAGGAATGATGAGGAACCTAAGAAATTCATTAGCTTTGGTGATATTGCCTTTTCAATGGGACCCATATACAGATTTGTACCTCATTATTCTACCTGACATTAAAGTCAAAAGTTTCTTCTAGATATAGCGGATATAAATAATTCCAAATTGATCATTCTGATATTGCTGAAGCTGTTTTGGGTGTATGTGTGGAGACAAGTGACAGCAAACATGAAGTCAGAAATCTCCTAGGCTAAGGATTTATGTAGCTAAAGAGAACTTTGCATTTTCCCAATTGAAATTCAGTATAAGTGGAGAACATTTACCATCTTGTAATCTCTCCAGTAGATATTCAACAGATTTTCCAATAAAAGGCCTCTATTTATTTTATCCAATTTGCATCACATGTGAAACTTAATCATTCTTTTTTTATTTCCACTCAACATGCTTCTGTTGAAAATATTATGGTGCTCATTTAAGCAACAGACTTTCTGAGAAGAAATAATTATTTTAAGTGTACTACAGCAAATTTCTCCTTCCAACATTTTTTGTTTCAGATTTTATCTCAAAATAAATATCAACAAAAAAAATAATTACACTACTGATTTTTTTTCCCAATTGTTCGTGTTCCTCTTTTTTCTGGCTGCACTCCTCTTAAACTCAGATCAACTTTGTTGCTATGATCTGAAAACAATTTTTCAGCAGAATTAAAGACTAGAAAATTTCACCTTATATAAGTTCTCTAAATAGGAACTCACCAAAAAGAAGTAACAACAAATGTCATCTAAATACAAAGGATGTTGAGCAAATAATAAAATGATCAGCTATTCCAGTAACTACCACATGACATGATCCTGCTCTTTTGTCCCAATGGGGAAGGGGAAAAAAACATCCTGTCAACTCCCCCTTCTATTTATTCCCTTCCTCTTAACTAGGCCCAACTTAAGTGGGCTCAGATCTTCTAGGTGACAAGTGGTAGGCAGAAAAAGACTGATTTTAGTTTGTCTCACATCTAGTAATTTATAAACCAAATTAACTTGCAAAAGCCATTCCACCCTGGAAATGAAACTCTTTTTCTAGTTCTTGATTTTTCACTGTCATGCCCACAAAATATAAGACGAGAAAATCATACACATACTGGTGCCTAATTTATTTAGACACTATGATCATGACATTTGGATTGTATCCCTTTCTGTAGAGCCTAAGTATTCCCAAGGCATAGTAGTTATAAAGTCAAGTGTCTAACAAAACAGATATATGAAAAGCAGAAAAATTTAACAAATAACCAAGAGAAAATTCAGTCTACTAAACAAACAAAACATAAAGTAAAATCAACAAAAAGCTTTCAATATATAAACATATTGAAAGAAAAATAAAATTGAGCAATAAAGTAAACTTCTATAAATTAAAATGTGCATATAGGAGTATTTCATTTTCCACTTTTTAAGGTTCAAGACACAATTTGAAAGGAAAGTAGGGATAAAATTCAATACATATTAAAATTGCCCAATTATTTTTATATGACTTATGATAACAGAAGGTAAATCATAATCCACATAACAAAAATAAAAATATTATCAAGACTTAAATAGAGAAGAAATGAAGAAGAAAGGGAATAAATTGTAGGATTAATGCATTTAAAATCATATTGTTTCAATAGTATTCAAAACACATGCACAATTTAAAAATTATACAAATGAAATAGATTTTTTCTTTCTGAATTTCCCTTTTATTTATTTATTTTTTATTATATAACCATGAGATATACAATTACGAAGATGCTCATGATTGGGTTTCAGTTGTACAGTGTTCCCACACCTGTCCCTCCACCAGTGCCCAGTCCCTGGTCCTGCCTCTACAGCAGATACCTCTCCTTCTCTCTCTCTCTCTCTCACTCTCTCTCTCTTTCTCTTTCTCTCTCTTCTTTATACATTGTGGCTTGCCCTACAGACATTTAGGGTTTATCATGTAAATTCCTTTGTGCACATTCAATGCTGACTTCTATTCTGTCATTACCAATTCCCACAATTAGTAGAACACTGGTATATATTTATATCCCATTAATGTATGCGGTCATTCTATATCTGTCCTTTTCCTTCTAATTTCACTCAGCATGATAATTTTCATGTCCATCCATTTGCAGGTAAATATGAAATAGATTTAAATGTTATGTCCTATACTTTCTGTTTTTTTAAAGATCTGTCATGAAATAAAATCAATACACCTAGGCAGTAAAATTTAGAACATTATCTTCAACTTTTGACTACAATAATTATTTTTATAAAAAAAAAAGAAACACAATATTTGGGATATATTAAGTGTTCTCATTTTTTTTTGCTAAAATCAATACTATAGCAATATAGAAATGATCTGAAAAATAAGTCACTTCACAACATGAAAACTGAATTATTTCACATGCATGAAAGAAAAAAAACAACATTACTCTGAAATGTAAACCATTTCAAAATACTTTAACTAGTGTTGTGTTAAGGAGAGAAATTTAGAAATCCCTTTATCTATTGTTCGAGAAACCTAGATCTGACTTTTCTAAACAATTGCCTATATTTGCTATATACACACTCCTGATGATCATACCTCATTTTATGCTCTTCCCTGTTGGAAACCAAATACCCTTTCTAAAACTACTCTGCTTCTACTATCTTGCCACAGGAAGAGGTCAGTTTAAAACTGCAGAGTAGCTTTATAGCAATAAAGAAAATTAGTAGAAGTTATAATTGAGTAGTAACTATCTCATTATAAGACAGTGGCCGTTAATTTCTCTTTAGTGTTGCACTAAATCCACTAATAGAACTTCTTACATTGTAGAAACTGATTTAAATACTTTTGAGTATTCTGAATAACTTAATGGTTAAAATGCAACAGGATAAATTCAAAGGTGAAGTTATAATACACTTTTCCTACAGCAAAATGAATGACAGTTGAAACCAAATTTAAATGTTGCAATTTTTTGGTCATATTAATATTTTAAAGTATGTCAAAATACATAATAAGTGCTCTGGGCACTTTCTTGTATCAAAGGCAGAAAATTAACCTTTTTCTCTCAATGTTTAAAATTATCAAATACTATTTCCTCTCTTGATGTTACACATTTTTATATAGTAAAAGAACAAAAGAGACCTTGAGGAGAAATATTAGAAAGAATGTCACATGTTTGAATTTCAAGAGGGTTTGCAGCATGGTATCCTTTCTAGGACAATTTTAAACAAGAATAATTAAAATAAAATCTCATGACCTATGGAGTAAAACAGAAAAGAGGGAGAATGTAATCTTACATAGTTGAGGGTGAGAGAACTTCAAAACCATCAAATTTCCAGGTGTAACGTAGGCCAACTACATCAAGAACATCAGCATTACCCACTATTAATCAAAAGCTCTTTCAAAATTGACCATTGAATGCAAAGCTAGGAGTATCCCTGAGCACCACTGGGTATGACCTCAAAACAACAGCAAAAATCCTATAAAAAAGAAAATTCAGAACATATCCTTCACCTCCTTCCTTTAAAGAAAACCTTCTGAGCACATAAAACCTGATGATACTCTCCCAGGAGAGGACTCAGGAAGAACAGAATCAGTTTCAACCTTGACTCACTTTGTCACTTGAAAAACCACTATTTCTCCATCTTCATTTCTAAAACCAGCTTATCTGTAGTACAGTCTATTGACATTGTTTGTAATTAGTGTTTTATTTTTTTAAATAAAGTTATGGAGTGTACAGAATTAACAATTACAAGTCATTGGTACAGTAGAAATTTGAGTTGAGATCTGGTGCGCCTCTTGTCAAATTTTCATTTCAAATACTTTCAAGCTAAGGAATTAAAATAGATATACAAAATGTGTTGCAGGACACATAAAAGCCTAGGCCTCTGCATCTGCCCTGGATTGCTTCCTGCAGGTCACTTCATAGATAGGGGGGTAGTCTGAATGTGGCAGTCTTATCTGACCATGTATTCTGTACTGGCTGGTATAAATATTCTCTCATGCTACTACAATCATCGTGGGACTAGCTAGATCTTACCAACATATTTGTCTGGCCACGTTGGATCTCTAAGTAGTTAGACCAGAGAGAAATGCTGTTTGCCTCCAAGCAAGCAAGCATGGCTCCCTGATAACTCAAAGGCAACTAAAATACAAAACTACCATGAAGTAGACAAGACTCTTGTGAAGGTTTAGAGAAATATTTAACTTGCATTAGTATAGTCTTGGGTACAGAGACATGCCATCTCAGAAACTCCCTTCTCTACCCTATAAATGCAATTCCAGGCAGATCTTGGCTAAAGATATTAGGTGAGGTGTTGGGAGAAATTACCTGATGGCATTTGATCCTTCCTGCCAGGGGAAGTTACATTTAGCTTATAGCTTCTCCCAGCTCTGCTAGGAGGCTTTTAATTAGCTCTGGGTCCTTGTAAACAACCAGATGTTCTCCTGAAGTTGCTACATTTCTATAAAGCTATTTTCCTGTTTTCATCTCTAGATAGCCCAGCCCAGAATGGGCAGGGCTGGGGAGTTTGGGGGAATTCCAAGCTATAAGATAAGCTGCAAGAAGAAAGGGGCTCTCTCTTCTTTCCCCCTTTTGCCATTTTGGCTTCCCTTGGTGTCTTGCTTCTCCGTCCTCTCCATTCTCTGTTGGGCCTCAACACGTGGTGGCAGCCATCTTGGCTTACACCTGGCTGGGGCCTAGCTGGGAACCCAGAGTCCAAGGTTTTCCCTGATCTTGGATTGTGTATTGGAACCTGTGATAGTAAAGCCCTTTTGAAAACTGCATCGGATTCCTGAGTCTTCATCCATTCCCCGCCGGCTTCGGAGGTAGAAGGGAACTCACTTCCCGACACTGTCGGGGACCCCGGCAGCAGTCTCCCCGACAAAAATGGAAGAACAAACTCCATAAGAAAAAATAGTTTATCAATTTAATTAAACAAACTAGAAATATTTATCCAAAATAGCCTGTGCATTCAAGGATAAAAATATGAAAGAAAAAACTAAGGATGGTTCAACATCCTCAAGTCAATCAACATAATACATCATATCAACAAAAAGAAAAATAAAAACCATATTATCATGTCAATAGATGCATTTGACAAGATTCCGGCATTTGACAAGATTCAACACCCTTTCATGATGAAAGCTCTCTGTAAAATGGGGATTGAAGGAACCTTCCTCAAGATAATCCAGGCCATCTACTACAAGCCCACAGTGAGCATCATTCTCAATGGGGAAAAACTGAAAGCCTTCCCCTTAAGATCAGGGACAAGACAAGGCTGCCCACTCTCACCACTTCTATTCAATATAGTACTGGAAGTACTTGCCATAGCAATCAGGGGAAGAAAAAGACGTTAAGGGCATCCAGATAGGAAGGGAAGAAGCCAAGTTATCACTATTTGTAGATGACATTATATTATACCTGGAAAACCCGAAACTCTCTACCAAGAGGCTCCTAGAAATAATACATTCCTATAGCAGAGTAGCAGGGTACAAAATCAATACCCAAAAGTCAATGGCCTTCCTATATGCAAACAGCGAAAGAGAAGAAAGGGACATTAAAGAAACTATCCCATTCACAATTGCGCCACAGAAAATCAAATACCTAGGAATCAGTTTGACAAAGAATGTAAAGGATCTCTACAAAGAAAACTACAAAACGTTATTTCAGGAAATAAAAGAAGACCTGAGGAAATGGAGACATATTCCCGGCTCATGGATCGAAAGGATTAACATTATCAAAATGGTAATACTCCCTAGAGCTTTATACAGATTCAATGTGGTCCCTATAAAGATACCCATGATGTTCTTCAAAGAAATTGAACAAACACTCCTGAAATTTGTATGGAATAATAAAACCCCACGAATAGCTAAAGCAATCCTTGGGAAAAAGAAGATGGGAGGTATCACTTTCCCCAACCTCAAGCTCTACTACAGAGCAGTTGTAATTAAGACAGTGTGGTATTGGTATAGAGACAGACCTGTAGACCTATGGAATAGAAATGAGTATCCTGAAACACATTCTCAAATATACAACCACTTAATCTTCGATAAAGGAGCAAAAAATATTAAGTGGAGCAAAGAAAGCCTCTTCAACAAATGGTGCTGGGAAAACTGGGCAGCTACATGTAAAAAATGAACTTTGACCTCCTTCTAACGCCATACACAAAAGTCAGATCAAAATGGATTGTAGATCTCAACATCAGACATGAATCTATAAGGTACATCGAAGAAAACATAGGAGAAATGCTCTACGACATCGAAACGAAAAGTATCTTTAAAGATGACACACCACTGACCAAGCAAATGGAAGCAAAGATAAACAAATGGGATTATATAAAACTAAAAAGCTTCTGCACCTCAAAAGAAACAGTGACCAAGATACAAAGACAACCCACAGAGTGGGAAAGGATATTCACCCAATACCCATCTGACAAGGGGTTAATATCCAGGATATATCAGGCACTGGTAGCACTCCACAAGAAAAAAACAGCCAACCCCATCAAAAAATGGGGAGAAGAAATTAACAGAAGCTTCCAAAAAGAAGAAATTCAAATGGCCAAAAGGCATATGAAAAAGTGCTCTTCATCTTTAATCATCAGGGAGATGCAAATCAAAACAACAATGAGGTACCATCACACACCACAGAGACTGGCACACATCCAAAACAGCAAGAACAACCTGGTGCTGGCGTGGATGTGGGGAAAAAGGGACTCTCATCCACTGCTGGTGGGAGTGCCGACTGGTCCAGCCCTTTTGGAAAACAATATGGGCATTCCTCCGAAAACTAGATATTGAGCTCCCATTTGATCCAGCAATAGCACTCCTGGGAATATACCCGAAGAGACCGAAAAACACATAGCAGAAACACTATCTGTACTTCTTTATTCATCTCTGCGCTATTCACTTAGCTAGAATCTGGAAACAAAGAAGGACAGATATAGAATGACTGCATTCATTAATACGACATAAATAGATACCAGTGTTTTACTAAATGTGGGAAATGGTAATGGCAAATTAAAACTCACCATTGAATATACACAAAGAGACTTAAGTGATAAACTCTAAATACCTGCAGGGCTAGCCACAATGTGTAAAATAAGAGGGAGAGAGATGCAGAGACAGAGAGAGAGACAGAGAGAGAAAGAGAGGAAACTGGGGTACCTGCTATTAAGGCAGCATGGGGTGGGGAGGGGGTGGGGTACATTGGTGGTGGAAATGGGGCACTGGTGGAGGGATGGGTGCCAGTCTACTGTATTACCAAGAACCAATTATGAACACCTTTGTAATTGTATGTTTCACTGTGGTATAATAAAAACATTTTTTAAAAAATCAGATGGGCTGGACATGTAATGCGATTTGGAGTTGACCGCTGGACTAGAGCCATTACTGACTGGATGTCATGGGACATCAAAAGATCACATAGGTGGCCACCCACCTACAAGATGGTCAGAATTCTTTGTCAAGACTCTGAACGAATGGTTTGAGGCTCTTCGTATCCCTGAAGCAAGCAGATGCCATTGTGCTACAATGGCACATGATTGGGTCAAATGAAAAAGTTACTGGCGAGTGATCAAGTGATCAAGGATCAAGTGTGCTGGCAAATAGCTCGGATGATAAAGCACATTTCTAGCATGTATGAGGCCCTTTGCACTAGGATCATTGCACTATGATCTCATCCCTCCAACACCACCTTAACCTACTGGCCCTTGGGCACAACCAGGCCATCCCAAGCATTGATCACACCCACAAAGACACCCAGACTAAGCATTTCTGCAAGTCCCTTCATATCTACTCCCACCAAACACCAAATACTCTGGTGGGAGAGAGGAGAGAGATAGATAGATAGAGAGAGAGAGAGAGAGAGAGAGAGATTAAAGAATTACCCAGTATTGATGTTCTAGTCATCAACTATGCTTTACTTTTAAGGTCATAAAAATTACTACTATCCTAATCCTACTGTTATAGGATTATTTTTTAGCTAGTAACTTTCAGGAATCCAGAAATTCTAAGTCTCAAGTTGCTCCTTTGTTATAAATGGACAATATACCAATATACGCTGTTCTCTCTACTCAGCAAGGTCATTAGGAAGGAAATAAGGAGCAACAAATATAATAAGCTTTACAAATCTACAAAATTCCTTTAAAATGATAGCAATACTGAAAACATAAGTAAAAGGACAGGAAATCACCTTTCACGGAAATGGAAAATTTGATTGAATGACTTTCTTCAAACTGCTCTCCAAAGGTGCAAATACTGATTTTTCCTAAAACCCAAAGTTTCCAAAACCCAGAAAAGAAATTGAAGAAGTTTCTGAAGTGGGAGCCCAACAGACCTTGGCCCAGGAAGATTTGAATGGATAGTTGATAAAAGAAAGTTTGTTAAAAAATCCACAGTTCAAAGGGACTCAGTGGAGAGCTTCTGAAAAAGAAAGTCTATGTCTAATGCAGCTTTGAAGGAGCATTATTATCATTCTTGCAGAAAACTTATTTTTAAAATGTCATGAGTTTGGTGTTTCTTAGTGAATTTTCCAGTGATCTGTAGCTAAATAGGAAAACCTATACTTGGGGCCTTACAGTCTTTAGATTTGACTACTGTCAGCTAATTGAGTGGAGAAACTGTGCCAAACTAATATGAGTTGCTCAGATATGTGTTGCTGTCTCAGCAATTTCATCTTTGTATAACCAGGGTGTGAGTCGAATCTTGTAAGTAGTGGACTTGACCACTTGTCTTCGTCCTGAGAAACAAACTCCAGAGGAATAAGGATGCTGCCAGGGAAGACACAGAGAAGTAGAACGAATGATTTATTTCTTGTTAAAATCAACCAATTAACTTGTTTTAAGAAGGAGTCCATCTTGAGTAAGGTTATTGCTTTATAGTACAAACTGTCACCATGCATCTCTGCAAGAGATTTTCTTCAGTCTTACCTGAAAAGTTTTATTCTTGGCAAAGGAGGACACTCAGCAGTAGAACCCTTGCTTAGCATAACAACCAGGAAAAAAAAATGCTTAAGAGGTCAAAGGTAGGCCCTAAACACCAACTCATTGGCCTATGTGCGCTTTGCTGTTGTTCTTTTATTTGATTATATCCTCGTGAGATATATAATTACAGAGCTGTTCATGATTGGGTTTCAGTCATAAAGTGTTCCAGCATCCCCATGTGTACTTTGTTGAAGAGGAAAAAAACAGTTTTGTAATCTGATTCAAGAAATTAGAGGAGTACTTTATTCAATTTGTAGAAAGATATTTTTCCTTAAAATTCATACCATAGAGAAACTGTTCAGAAGTGTCTTTCTACCTAGCAGCAATATATAAAACACTGAAGATTAATGCCTCTAGAAAGAGTAAGTAAAAAGCTACATATCTTGATGAATACTTTTATTTTTAAAATAACCTCGTTATATTTAGCCTTGGGACATTACATTTTCAGGTAAAAAATTAAGTATATTTCAAGCTCAAGAGGCAAAAATATGACTATTTTCCATTTTCTGTACTATCTCCACACTGACGGTACAAAAATAAATCTTAAATTATTACAAAGCTTGGCCTAAAGGTAAGTTCCATGAAAGGGGAGGTATAAATCATCTTATTACTTTCATATTTACAAAACTTCTGGTGGTCAGCGCAAGCACTTGAACAAAATAAAAAGTAAAAGCCTGCTTGGTAGGAATTGAAGGAAGTCTACCAGTGATCACCTGAAAAGAAAAACTCCCTGTCTACAAGTGGCTTCTATCTTATATGAAACCCCTGGGCCACAATCACCTGTAGCCATGACTGGGATTCCAGATTTCATTTACTTATGATTCTTACTACTTCCAGACAGAGTTTAAAATATCCAATTTTTAGAAAAAGGACAATTTTGTCTCCAGGGAAAATGATGTTCCTCAAATTTGCTGAGTTTAATACCATGGCATATCTTCTTCCTCGTCAGAGCTCTCTCCTGGGTCTATGAAGCCCCAGGAGAGAACTGAAGGAGGTTTCTAAGTAAGGCAATGTTTTACAGATAGCACTCAGGGACCAGAGAAATATCCACCCCTGGTCACCTGTAATGCTATCAAGACAATAGTCTATAGTCCAAATTCTTAACACCCAGATCACTCCTTCTGCCTAAATCCCTGGGAAAAATGCAGATTTAAGAAGGTGCAGACAAGATATGGACCACAGCTGAGAAGACAGTGTTAGCCTGAAGCTATTGGACTGGGTGCTGCGTTCTCCCACTCGTCTTTGATACCAGCATTCCCTAGGTGGGCTTGGAGACTGGGTACTCCAGGAGCAATCTCATTTCCCACTGTCCAACTCCCACACTTTTGAAAATACAAATAATACAAAGTAAAGGCATCATTTTATCAAACAAGACACTTCCATATCCCGAAGTAGCAACCCCGGAATTACATCCTGCAAGCTGTAAGCTAATTATAGAGCCAACACATCAAGATAAGGAAAGAATACTATTTAATTCAACCATAGAAATTAACATATTAGTTCAAATAAAATCAGGCAATAGAGAAATAGGCGACAAATGTCTCTATATAAAAAAAACCTGAGTAAAAACCTAAATGCAACCATAACTATGCAACTTATCTGAAGAAGAGCCAATGCAATAATTCCAATTATGCTAATTAAAATAAGAATCACTGATTAACAAAACAAGATCTACAATGATAGAGAAAACTAGAAAGTTTCTAACAGAAATAATTGAGCTATAGAAAACTGTTGAGACTAAAAAAATACAGTATACAGAGAAAGCAGGTGATAAAATTGGTGAACCAGAACATTAGATACAAAAAAACGCTTTTGAAGACCAACAGAGAAGCAAAAATAAAAGTGATTAAAAACAAAGAACTTAGACATTTTTGCAACTATATCACATAAACAATAAAACACCTAGTTTTAGTGGGAAAAACCTCGGCATCCGCTCAACCTGAATTCTTTTCCTGGCACCCCCTACTGTTCCCTGAGCATACTGGTTGTGACCTAAGGGTGCAGAGCCAGAAGTAAACTCTGAAAACAACTGAGTGTTGCCCTCTCAGTTGACAAAACAAACAAACAAAAAAAAAAAAAACACAAACAGACAAACGCAAATGCAGAAAACTCCAATGACAATGAAAACTAGTTTTTTAAAAATGCAGAATATGGATAGACACTTTTCTAAAGAGGACATGAAAAAGAAAACTGACCAAATGGCACTGAGAAAAAAATAGTAATCATCAGTTATTAGGGAAGTACAAGTCAAAACCAGAAAAGAGGTATCATTTCATACCTCTGAGAGTGGCTTATAGCAAAAAAATACTAGTAACAACTAATTGTGGCAAGAGAGTTAAGTAAAAGAACCATCTTGAAGTATGGGGATGTAGTTGGTGCAACATTTTGGAAAACAATATGCAAACTTCTGTTGAAAGCTACAAAAAGGTCTCCAACCATATGATCCAGCTATCCCCCTTCTGGGTATCTGTACAAAGAATATAAAGTAATTAACCAGAAGAGGTATATGGAACATCATGGTAACTGTAGAATTATTTACAAGAGTTAAAGTATGGAAACAACCAAAATACCCATTGATACAGAACTGGAGAAAGATGTGATACAAATACACAATGGTATACTATTCATCTATAAAAGGTTGGACTTTTTTCTTTTGTAGAAAAATAGGGAACAGTATCAAGGAAAATTTACAAGGAGAAATCCTGACAAATGCTGCATTATTTCACTTACTACATTTTGCAATATAAGAAAACAACATCAAGGAATGGACAAAAACACAGTAAAAATAAATAAACTGGACACTGACAACAGAATTGAGGTTACCAGAGGTCAAAAAAGTGGGATGGGAGCAGACGATGTTGAGTAGTTGTTGTTTTAAATTAAAAAAAGGGGAAGAAAGGGTTCACTGAAAATGTATACATTAGAATTTATTAAATTTTTATTTAGATATTCTTAAATTAGCTTGGCTAGGTGGGAGAACTGTGACACAATGTGAAAATAACCAAGTGGATTGTTTTAAATCTGGTCTTTGAGGGCCAGATATGTGATGTTTGCAGTCCAGCATGTGGAGTACATCTATAGGAAGAAAATTAACCAAGAAGGGGCAAATGACTTGGGTTCTAAAGTTAATTCTGCCACTAATCTGCAGGTTTGCTCTTTTAAAGTTACTTGATTCCTTGAGTATGCCTTTTCTGTATATAATGAGATATAGTCTCAGTAACTTCAAATTAAATTCTGTAAATTAAAACATGAGCCAAAACTGGCTATGTAAATGTTAGCTCTTAATGAGCTTATAAAATTGAAAGATTGTGCTAATGATCCTTTAAGGATAGGTTGCTTCCAGCTCTGAAACATCTATATGGTTTTATCATGTTTATTTAAGTCACCAAGAATATATATGTGTGTGGTGTGCTCACGACTCATATACATATATATTTATAAAAGAATAACATATAGGTATTCAACCTCAAGAGTTTCACTTTCAACTTCACTAGAAAGAGATACTAGACAGAGATCTACATAAAATTGTCAGGTGATAAAAAATTTTTGTAAAGTACAAAAAAAAAACACACTGTTATTCGGGTGATATTTTGTGCCATCTTGCTATATTTTCATGGCCCTTGACATTTTTTGCTAAGTGATAAGCTTACTTGATGAAATTGACTTTCCTTCAAATGTTTGGATAACCATTAAAAGCAGACTCTCACCTTCTAATATTTTTTTCTTTCAATTTTTCCTGAGAAAAGCCAGTCCTCTCACTTAAAAAACATCAGACACTAGAGAAATATTGATAGAAGGCTAAATTATTTTCTATTGATGGTCTAATTCTTAGTCAAAATCGGGTTCTCTGCATCCATCTATTCTTCAGAATTCATGGCAAGCAGGAGTGCCAGTTGGACTGGAAAGTTCTAGTGAGAGATGAAATGTTCTCAACAAAAGTCTAGACCTTCATAGCCTGTCTACAAATATTAGGTTTTGATATTTTATGAAAATATTTTCCCGAAATAGCCCATATGATGCTTGAGAAAAAATTAAAGAAAGAATACAGATTTCAGTCAGAGAAGTTTATGACCATAAAGGAAAAATGTTTTAAAGGAGTTTAATTTAGTAGATCCTAAACTCCTCTTATGTTCTCTCTTATGTACTTTCTTTCTCCTTTCTGATGTAGTAATAGTTCAATGGGAATGCATCTATATTTAATATTTCCTTTACAAGTAGAAATCTGTAATCTCTTCATACATGGTAAGGATGAGTCACTCTGTTTTCTTTACTTTTGTTACTAATTGGGCAATCACCTCACTGTAGCTTTTGCTGCACAAACTAACTTTCCACTGAAGATTAAATCAGTAAATGTTATTAGAGATAATTCTGAAACTATAATAGTTTATAGTTTATCTCATTCAGAATGCTTTCTTTTTTAAAATATTTTTATTATACCACCGTGAGATATACAGTTACAAAGATGTTCATAAGATGTTCATCTCTGGCTTTTGGTCATACATTGTTCCAGCACTTCATCCCTCCACCAGTCCCCATTTCCCACCACCAATGTCCCCAATTCCCTCTGCCCTCCCTAGCCTGCCTCTGTGGCAGGTATCTTAATTCTTTCTCTTTGTCTCTCTCTCTCTCCTCTCTCTCGCCTCTTTCTCTTTTCCTTCCCCTTCCACATTATGGATTGGCAATACATACATTAAGAGGCTGTCATGTGTATCTTTTGCCTGTATTTAATGCTCAGTTCTAGTTTGGTATCAGCACTTCTCAACAATTATTAGCATACTGTTCCATTCCTGTCTTATCTAGCTTCAGAATGCTTTCTTAACTTAATTTTGTAGTTTTACAAAAATCTTTCAAAAAGTTGGACAAAATATTTTTAAGAAGCTCAGTCTAGACTTATTTTAAGTATAGTAAATTACAAATAGGTTATTAATTTTACAGAAGTTTCTATTTACCAAAGAAGTCTGTCCATAGAGATAAAATAGTATCTGCCCACAAAGAAACCCTATATATGATTAGACATAAATCCAAAACTTAATAGAACATTAATCCAGAGAGGGCTGAAATAATAGTATAGTGGTGTAGACCATGTTGCCTTGAATGTGAATGACCCAACTTTGAACCCACATCCAGTATTGTGTTCTGAGTAAGCCAGGAGTGATAGAGCTTATTCCATGTAGAGGTAGGTGTAAGCTAAGAGTAAGAACTGCCAGGTTTTGTCCAAAAATCTACACCCACCCCCCAAAATGAGAAAATTAACCTATATTATATAACTGCCTTAGGTATTATTACTTGGGGAATATCCATATTTGAATTCAGAAAAGATGAATTTATTAGGCATGACTGTCTACATAGAGTATGGAGAAATTTTCTAGAAGGACAATTAAAGCTGAGATTTAAGTTTGTGAAATTTTAACCAAATAAAATAAAGAGAAGCACCGTTCAGATGGTGAAATTAGCAATGTATTTCTGTAAATATACATTATAGTCTGCATTTGGCATGCTTTTCTCCCGACATAGGCCAACATGGGTAGACAAACCAGATATTCTCTCTCTCCCTGAAAGAGTTGGTAGTCTTGTCCCATAAATTATAGCCAAGGTATGTGCTGGAGAAACAGACTTGACAAGTAGGGTAAATAGGTTCTATATGAACAGGGAAAGAGAGTTTAAAAACAGACATATTAGAATGAGGTGGTCAGGCTTGATACAAGACAGTCCCCCATTTTCCCAGAGTCAAGAAAAATCTCTGTGAATACAATGCCAAAACATGAAATTATTCTGTTCTCCAAACAATTCTCATAGATAAAAATCAAGTCAAAATAAAAAATGATAAGCAAGAAGTTGAGAAGTCATTATAAGAGGCGCTAGAATTCAAAGAGGGAAAGGCAGAATTTGTGCTGATTTTTAAATCAGATTTGGACATCTCCAATATTAGCAGCTTCTAAGTCACCCCCTCTGTTCCTCCAGTTCATGCTGAAGTATAATCAAATTAATTGAGACTGATATGCTGTTCTTACTATTTTCATACATTATTACATCAATAATGTATATACATTATTGGTACAGGTTAAATATTTTCTTATGATAGAATTAAAAAAAAAGTAATTTAAAAAGAGGTATTATCCTCCCTTCCACCCCCTAATCACTGCCTAGTTCTAAAAGAATACAAATACCCATCCCACTGATGTCAGAAAGGTTGTCCAAGTTTTCCAATGCAAAAAAGAAATACCCAAGTTATGATAATTAGCTGCCCAACTTTAACTGAATCTATGAGATAATAAACAATAATGAAAGATTATTATTATTTGTTGCAACAGGGTTGATTTGTTCATTTTGAGCCTACTTGGACATTTCCTATTCTAATATAACATTTCCATCAGAGGAAGAAGCATTAGTGATACAATAAAAGATAATTCCAAAACTCTCTATTGACCTTTGAGTAGGTAGAAGTCAATATTGTATTCAAGGTCAAACCTGAGAAGTGAGTCAGACTCAGAACAGCATCTTCTTGTCTTTAAAGAACCTATGCTCTGCAACTCTCCCTCAAATCCATGATACATTTTGGAAAACATCTTCTCTATTTGTCAATCTCCTAAAATTCTACAAAAAACAATTTTATATTTAACACTCTTTCAGAGTTACAAGAAATATAGGTGTTTCTATTAGTGATATGAGAGAAACCATAGAAGTTACCTCCAAAACAAGGTGATGGGAGACAGGCAGACATAATAATATGGGCCAATGGTATAATGTGTCTCAGAAATGGTTTAAGGTTTAGAATTTATGTGTGGAATCTTAGAATGGAATTCTACACTTCCCCATCTACTAACAAAACTAGTTCAGAACATATTCCCTTTTTCCTTGACCGGATGAAAATCATATCAAGAGGGTATTATAAAAACTATTTAATAATTTTAATACCATTAAGAGTTTACTTGACTCCTAGAGGTAACTTATATACAGATCACCAATTCAAAGGAGCAACCTTGCTGATCTGAGCTCAATAAAAAATACGTAGGGGATGGTGAGAAACTGAAATGTAAGAGTTTTGTTTTTTTCCCCTTAGCAATCAAACCATAAGATTAAATAACATGATTTTTACATTTCCTGTTCTACATTAAATTTCTTTTTTCTTTTTTTGGTCACACCGGCAATGCTCAGGGTTGTCTGGCTCTGCACTCAGGAATTACTCCTGGCGGTGCCTCGGGGACCATATGGGATTCAAGGACGGCATGGGCTGGCCACGTGCAAAACAAATGCCCTACCCACTGGACTATAGCTCCGCCCCCAAATTTCTTAATAGATAATAATAACATACAAAAGAATTGAGGTTATAGAATATTCAGGAAATGTAAGAGCAAGAGAACTTAAAAAAATATAAGTAAAAAGAAGCATTTCAGATATTAAAAAAATTAAGAAGTTAGTGTCTTAATAAGTCCCTGGAATAAGAAACTTAATCAAATTCTTCATTCTTACTTAGAAATATAACTGGGATCATTGGAGACCGGCCACATGGAATTGAGGTTACTCTTCTCTACAACCACCGCCCAAATATGTTCTAGATTTACTATAGTCGATTTTTCCCAGTTAGTAGTAATTTTTTGAACTCAGAAATTGAAGGATATGGCCTATGGAAGTGTTATTAGCCTCTTCTAGTTATGTGTCAAAATGGGAGAGAAATGAATATACCTACAACCCTCTACTGACATAGTACTGATACTCTAGTATGAGAGGTCAAAAAGACCCAATGATTCTTAAGGGGGTATTAATCCACATAGTTCCATTTTTCCATATTTTTTGGATGAAAAGGTTTATATATAATTAGATAGAATTTTGGAACTAGTCAGTTTTTTCTTGCTTATATAGAAAATAAAGCTTGTTTACTATCTGAATATAAAAGGAGTTACAATTAAAAATGCGGATATGACATTCAATGATACAAGATTAGAAATAAGCAAGAACAAAAATTAGTCATTCCTGGAGCTATTTATAGAATTACTTCATTTGCTACATTGCTTCAGTCAATTTAGCTTTATCCTTTTTGTAGTGCATTAGTTTCCCTTCAAAGGGAAAAAAACAGAATGCCTGAGATTACTCCTTTGTTCATTCGATACTATCATAGAATATGGAAAAGGCACCCACATATCTCTCATTCATGAGCACACAATGGGGAATTCCCAGAGTCAAGAAGAGGATCCAGACGCTAGGCAACGGCCCAAAATGGCAAGAGCCAGTTGTCACATTATTCGTATTGCATGAGTCGAAACACTGCATTATTAGTCATAGCCATTCTTTAGTTGGAGTGTGAACTCAAATTGCAAGAACAATAAATTTCCTGGATCACAGAGAACAAGAGGATTCAATTCTGTGGAACAATTTTACAGAGAGTTATCTCATAAACATTCCCTAGCTCATGAGTAATCATAATCTGTCTCTATATTGAGACCCAAATGCAGTTAACCTCGTACATTAAACATTTCCTAATATTCTTAGTATCAGCTCATTCAAACCTCTTTACCATTGAGTCCTTATTATCAATTGTTTTTTAAAGAGCACATTTGAGAGATGCTACTTCTATCGAAATGAGCAATGCTTTTTTAAGCTATGAACCAGTTAAGGTCATTTTGCGGAGTAAAGATCTTTCTAGGTGGAGGTAGAATTTTGCAGTTATTTAATTCATCATTATTCATTGTTTTATACCTAGAAATGTCTAATTATTTTCTGGCAATCAGGTTCTATAACTTCCCCTACAATAAGGACAAGTGAAAGCCATGCTTTTTTACCCTCATTAGTCTGTTTTGGCCAATGAATTAGTGAGATTCTTCCCTACACTTTCTACCAAGTTTGAGAAACTGGCTTGAAAGAAGATAGAGGTGCCAGAATTTTTACATGGTGGATGTGAAATTCTATTCTCCATTCCTTGTCTACAGGACTCCTGGGTCTTTTTCTGCAACCCACCCAGATCAAGTCCTGCATCCAACAAGCTCTACAGCCTTCTTCGTAAATGTGTTGTTGAAACTGACAGCTGAATGTATGAGAAATCATTGAGTCACTTCCTTTACTTTTTACCCCCCTTTAATTAAATGGAAATTTAAAAATTAATTCTTGCAGGGACAGAGTCTCGAAAGTGAGAATATCAAGTGTTTCACGACCACACTTGGCAGCAGCCCAGTAGCTTGGCTTTGCACCCAGGCAGCAGATTATTGTAAGCTTCGCCCAATAAGGATGATTAATAACTCAGCTAGTGCTGTTGTATTGACATTGTGTTTGCCAAAAATGGCAGAACTCCCAATGGAGAAGTGGGGCGCAAGCAGTGACAGTTACTTCCTACTTCCCGCTTCCTTCTTTGTAATTAAAAATGTAAACTGAATTATATAGCAAAGAGTCAATGACATAAATCCTCTCCTCCTGGTTAAGGAAAGCATGCTGATGCTAAGATTAGTTTTGCTGCTCTAAACTGAAGCCAAAGGAGAAATACAGTGAACCCTCAAACTGCAGTTTCAACACTCCAATGTGTTTGCAACCCTAGAACACTCTCATCAAAACTTGAAATATTTCTACAGTGCATGGGAGCTGCAGGGCATTATCTTGTTCCGTGGAAGTGGGTAGAGAAACCTGATAAAGGGCAAAAGGGACACAAACATGATGCAAAAATCATTTGAAAACCTGATAATAGCAGAATTTAGGAAAATCATGAGACTTTCCACAATAGACTCCAAGTAAGGTGATCGGTTCTGTGGCTATTTCTGCCGCTGAGTAGTTTTTTGTCAATTGTTCCATTTTCTCAGTTTGTACAGTTTGTTCCCTACTGTTTTGTGTGGTTTCTTCCCCTGCTGAGGCAGCTTCAACAGCAGCTGTGATGCCACCCACCAGCATCCCCAACAAGTCAAACTAGCTCAACAAGTAAACAGGTTGTGCGATTGACCCTCCTACACACACGTGCAAGGAAATGCTCACTGGATGCTGATTTCAGCTAGGATGCCTGTAGAAGAGCAGCAGATCTGGCACAAGGGAGGCATATAGCTTGCCTGGTTTGATTTTGAGGGGGAATAATCACTTTTATTTATAGTGTTCCCTCCTACTATTACACCCTAGAAAGCAGTCAGGCCAATACTGACTAGATAAAAACGCGCAATTAAGACATCATCATAAGCCTCCCTGAATAGGAACAAAAAAATAAAGAAGCAAATCTTTGCAAACGGGTTTCAGGAGGGATTGCTCAGTAAAGCCAAATAAAGCACTTGAGAGAAGAGAGCTTAATCTGAAAGTGTTCCAAACACTGCAACTCTGGGATTAGATCCAGGAAGGTGGGAGCAGGAAAGAAAAGCTTCCCAGGCAAATGTTCCATACACATGGGACATAGCTAGATCCGGTATGTCTCTTTGAAAAAATGAGCGGTTAAGATAGTACAAGGCCCATAAAAGCTTCCCTAGCACATAGCTAAGACCTGTTTGATTTTTGCCAAGCACTTTCAGGAGTGTTCTCTGAGTACAGTACAGTAGCAAGCTCTCACCTCTGGGACTCCAACAGCAAAGTGAGCAACAGCAGGCTGACATATACATGAGTATGATGCTCATTTATTTCCTCTGAAAGTCAAAGAGACTAACCAAAAACATTCTTAACATTTATGTAGTATGTAGTACACTTTGCAAATAAATGAAAATTATAATTATAACTTAAAACTCGCTCAAAAATAAACATGTAATTTCCCCTGTATTTCTAAAATTAGTAATCATAAATATCCCTTGCAACTCTCCAAGACAGGTTATTTCTCCAGATGAAGGATAAAAATTAATCAGTAAATAATTCACAAGTCAAGTGGTATGACAAATGGCATTTAGTAATACAATGCGGTAAAGAGTGGAAGTATTTAAGTTCATATGTGCACAAACATACTTGGACTCAGTTTTTATTGTGGTGACCATTAAAAAAAAACCCTAAACTGTGATTCATCATTTATAGCTGTGGGGGAAGTGATAATAAAACACACAGAAAAGAATAGCCATCTATCATTGTCCTTATTTTCAAATCCTACAGGGAAAATTTTTCTGTCCCTCCTAGAATAAAGAAATCAATCATGCTTCGCTACTCCTGCCAATATGGAAACATCCAACAATTTTAATTAAAATTATTATAGCTTTAATATGCAATAAATTCTTCAAGAAAGTTATCTTCACGATCAATTTATCACGATCTTCTCCGGCTGATCATCTATTTGCGGGAGCGGGCACCCTCTCAGTAATGATATTTCCATATGTCCTGTCTCATGCCAGTAGAGCCAGAGGGCAATGCTGCCAAGTTGGTGTTCACAAAGCGAGCTCAAACCATTATATTTAGGCCTGAATACTAATGTAAATTGTTACTGGAATTCGAGCATGCAGTAAATACAACACAAGAAGCTTATTGCCGGGTCTTTACGAGAGGGAGGTGTAAATCTTTTAAACACCTCCAAATGAAAGCATTTATTGGATGAACCGCATGTCGGAGCCAAGTGATGGGCTGATGGGCTGATCTGGGGCTGGGGGTGAGTTCTGAGTGAGAGGAAGTCCAAATGTGGAAAATGGCGGCACCTGGAGTGAGGGGGGTGGTTGAGTTTATTGTGAGGCCTCCGCTGAGGTGGTGGGCCAGGGTTAGAACACGCCATGCCCTTTCGGACTACCATCATGAACGCCATGCACAGGAGAGTAGGCAAACAGCGTGCCCATGCCCCATGTCTGAGAGACTCTGACTCAAAGGCTACCTGGGGCGGATTGATAAAGCTGCTGCAGGGTGGGCGCGGCGTACTTGGATCCTGGGCATGTGATGGGCTGGTCTGCTGGGTGGAGTTCTGAGTTCTGACGAGAGGGAAGTCCAAATGTGGAATGGCGGCGCCTCGTGGAGTGAGAGGGGTGGTGGTCTGGCTTGCTGTGAGGCTCTGCCGAGGGGTGGTGGCCAGGGGTTAGAAACACGCCTCTCTCTTCCCACCCAAGTTGATGCTTACATTTCAAAAGACAATCTTTCCCCCCAAATTTAGTACAAATTAACCACTGGCCAAACCTCTATTAACATCTATAAAGATTAGATATGGCTAACTTAGCACTCACCACTATATACACCTAGACACGCAAAGTAAACCAAAAAAAAAAGCAAGAGGAGAAACAAGGGACAGTGAACAATGGACCCTGAGCCCCCGTGCACGGGCCACACAGCCTGGACAGTTATCTTACTAAGATTAATATTTAAAATTCAGCATTCATTAATTTTAGAATAAAAATAAAAAGGGTGCTCTTGGTTACAGGAAATGACTTTTTTAACCTGATTTGGTCTACTAATGCCTAATCAACAATAGCTCCAAAGTAACTTTGTGAGCTATCTCAGCCACTTAGCTATGCAGACATAGTAGGTTGCAAAGAGGATTTTAAAATATATGTGAAGTTTGTTGTGTGAAATGGTGTCTAATTCTGGCAACAAGAAATACAGAATAATTATTGGCGCCTTTCATATCAGGTGCCCAAATTGATTTAGAATGGATTCAATATCAGATTGTAGCTCATCATTGCTTAGGATTCATGGCCTTGATAATTGTCTTTCTATTGGTCCGTGTGTGTGTTACCCATTATTCTTGCCCCTCAACAGCTCTTTCAGACCCCATTGAGATGCCAGTTCTTTAGTTGGGGCTTCCATTGCTACGATCAAGCATTTCTTTTACATTTGGTCATGTATAATCCCTTGGTTATTGAATAGCTAATATTGAACAGTAGTCTCCTTCTACTCCTGAAATTCTTCTGCTTGGGGTTTTGCCACATGGATCTCTCATACTGTGACAGAAAAAGCCTTAGAGGCCAAATCTGATGAAAAGTGTATTTACTAACCCTGGAAAAATACATTTGAAACTTATAATTTGAAAGCAAATCATGTACACTGTAAGTAAGAATTGTGAGGCTGTTATTTTTGGATATTAGGTAAATAGTGAAGTCCCAATCTTAAAAATCATGCCCTCAATTTTATTAATTCAGATCAATTATGGAAAATCCTCAACAATTTAATCCTTGATTTTATAATTCTGCACGCATGAAGGGGCACCAACAAACCAAAAAAGCTATTTACCCAGCTGTAGTGTTTAGCGGTGATAGTGGGTGATATCATGTGTTAAAGATAACTAAGATAAAATTCTAATCCTTTTACAGATAATCAACAGGAGCCTAGACATCTGTCAGGTCAAGACACATGGGGAGGACAGATGGGGGAACAGAGGGGCCTAATTTTTCTTTTCACGTATTTCATGATTTCTGCTCCATATTAACCGATCATCAGATTTAACAGTGACATTTTGTATACAAAACTGCATTAAAACATCTCTTGACTTTTTAATTCTTGGTTTAGTTTTTAGATAGAGCCAGGGATGACTAGAAATTACTCCCTGACCATATCTAGTCACTTCACAAAAAGTGGGGGGTGTCAAATCTGGATCTTCTATTACACAAAGGAAGTGGCTTCTAACCCTATACCATCTATACTGCCCTTCATTTTTAATGATATCATTATTATCCGACACTTGAAAGCTATAAATGTTATGGATATAATGTAATAGTCTTAATAATTGTACATAAGCTCATTAGAAAGTTGAAAAATACTTTAGTAGTACAAGCATAAAACATCAGACACTGCTCCAAGAGATAAAAGAGGACACAAGGAAATGGAAACATATTCCCTGCTCATGGATGGGGGAGAATCAACACTGTCAAATGGTAATACTCCCTGTGAGCTCTTCGGTGCCAGATAATTGTCCCTATGAGGATACCCATGACATTCTTCAAAGAAATTGACCAAACAATCCTGAAATTTGTATGGAACGATAAACCCCAAGGATAGCTAAAGCAATCCTCGGGAAAAAGAAGATGGGGAGGCATCACCTTACCCAACTTCAAACTGTACTACAAGGCAGTAGTAATTAAAACAGCATGGTATTGGAATAAAAACAGACCCGTGGACCTATGGAATAGAATTGAGTATCCTGACACCCAACCTCAAACACATGATCATTTAATCTTTGATAAAGGTGCAACGAGTCTAAATGGAGTAAGGAAAGCCTCTTCAATAAGTGGTGTTGGGAAAACTGGGCAGCGACATGTAAAAAAAATGAATTTGGACCTGTGTCTAACACCATGCACAAAAATCAGATCAAAGTGGATTAAAGATCTCAATATCAGACTTGAATCCATAAAGTACATTGAAGAAAATATAGGAAAAACCCTCCATGACATTGAAGCTAAAGGCATCTTCAAAGATGAAACATCTCTAACAAAGCAACTAGAAGAAAAGATAAATATATGGGACTACATGAAACTAAAAAGCTTCTGCACCTCAAAAAAAACAGTGACTAAGATACAAAAGCAGTCCACAGAATGGGAAAGAATATTCACCCAATACTCATCTGATAAGGGGTTAATATCCAGGATATATCAGGCACTGGTAGAACTTTAAAAGAAGAAAACAAACAACCCCATCAAAAAATGGGGAGAAGAAATGAACAGAAACTTCAGCAAGGAAGAAATTCGAATGGCCAAAAACATATGAAAAAATGCTCATCATCACTAATCATCAGAGAGATGCAAATCAAAAACAACAATGAGATACCACTTTACACCACAGAGACTGGCACATATTCAAAAGAACAAGAACAACAAGTGCTGGCGTGGGTGTGGGGAAAAGGGGACACTCATCCATTGTTGGTGGGAATGCCGGCTGGTACAGCCTTTCTGGAAAACAATATGGACATTCCTCCAAAGACTAGAAATTGAACTCCCATTTGACCCAGCCATACCACTCCTGGGAATCTACTCTGGGAAACCAAAAATACGCAGCGGAAAACACCATCCCTACTTTTATGTTCATAGCAGCATTATTCACAATAGCCAGAATCTGGAAGCAACCCGAGTGCCCGAAAAATAGATGACTGGATAAAAAGCAAGTACATGTTTTTAATGTTGTCTGTCTTCTGTGCTGTTCCTGTAAATTTGCTATTAAAATACATTAAACTATATAAAAAAATAAAATGTAGGAAACAAAGCAGATATATATCATACAGATACATTAAGCGCATAAAGAAAATAATTAAGTGCAGTAATCACAATTACTCTTGATTGTTCACAATCAGCACTATGTAAATTTAGAGACACAAAAACTAAGTTTCTTAGTAATCTGTGTCATATTTTTTTTAAAGATTTTTTAAATTTTTTTTACAATTACAAAGAAATACAATTAAAAAAGTTCATATTTGGGTTTTGGTCATACAGTGTTCCAGCACCCGTCCCTCTCCACCAGTGCCCATCTCCCACCACTAACGTCCCGGTTCCCTCCCCCCCCCCAGCCCTCCTCCATGGCAGGTTCTTTTATTTCTTTCCCCTTTCTCTCACTTTCTCTTTTCCTTCCCTTCCAGACTATGGATTGCAGAACATACATTAAAGGGATTGTCATGTGTATCTTTTTGCCTCTATTTAATGCTCAGTTCTAGGTTGGTATTAGTACCCTCGACAATTGTTGGCACACTGTTCCATTTTCTGTCTTACCTAGCCTCTGACTCCCACGTTTGTGATAATTTCCACCTTTGACAAGACCTCCCGATATATGTTTCACTTGACCTTGGATATTGGTATCATAATATGTACATATATATTCATGTTATGCAAATAAATGCAGTCATTCTGTATCTGTCTCTCTCCTCTGGCTAATTTCACTCAACATGATCCCCTCCGTGCCCCAACCATTTATAGGCAAATTTCATAACTTCATTTTTCCTACCAGCTGCATAGTATTCCATTGTGTAGATGTACCAAAGTTTCTTATCCAGTAATCGATTCTTGGGCACTCTGGTTGTTTCCAGATTCTGGCTATTGTGAATAATGCTGCTATGAACACAAAAAAGTAGGGATGGTGTTTCCGCTGTGTATTTTGGACTTTCCAGGGCATATTCCCAGGAGTGGTATGGCTGGGTCAAATGGGAGTTCAATTTCTAGTCTTTGGAGGAATGTCCATATTGTTTTCCAGAAAGGCTGTACCAGTTGACATTCCCACCAACAATGGATGAGTGTCCTCTTTTCCCCACATCCATGCCAGCACTTGTTGTTTTTGCTCTTTTGGATATGTGCCAGTTTCTGTGGTATAAAATGATATCTCATTGTTGTTTTGATTTGTATATCTCTGATGATTAATGATGATGAGCATTTTTTCATATGATTTTTGGCCATTTGAATTTTTTGTTGAAGTTTCTGTTCATTTCTTCTCCCCCATTTTTTGATGCGGTTGTTTGTTTCTTCTTGTAAAGTTCTACCAGTCTTATGGCTAAATTTTGACATATTTATATTACATGAAGGAAAGTAGTCAAAAATAGTTACTACTTTATGATTCTATTTTATCTTGAAAATATGAATAATCTGTAATGAGAAAAAATGAATAAGTGATTTCTTGGGGCAGGAAAAAGATTTCAAAATAACTATGAGGACACTCTTAAAAGTATTTTTATTGTGATGATAGTTCCTTGGATCATATACTATGTTAAAAGTGGTTAAATTATACACTTTAAGTATATGTGTTTTACTGTCTGCCCCTCGAGGTGTTGCAGGTGTGGCTGCGGTGCCCGACTGCATCGTCAGGTGGCAGGCAGAATACAGGCTTGTCTAAAACAGGGGCTCTGACCCATGGGCCCTGGATGGTTGATGGTCTGACATAGAAAAAAGACTGGACCCCCTAGGATGAACCCAGAGCCATGGCAGAGCCTGGCAAGCTACCCATGGTATATTCGCTATGCCAAAAACAGTAACAATAATGGACCTCATTCCCAATGAATGAAGACATTACTGGTGCCTGCTAGAGCAAATCAATGAACAATGGGAAGACAAGTGAGACAAGTGATACTGTGTGGCAATATTTTCTCAAAAATTGCTTCAGGAGCTAAAGAGATAGTCACCGTTGACAGGCCTGGTACTGTGGCGCTCCGTGAAATTGGCGTTACCAGCAGTCCACTGAATTGCTGATTCACAAACTTCCCTTCCAACGTCTGGTGCGAAAATCACTTCCCCAAAAAAATTGCTTCAAGGGCCATGAAAAAGTTCAGTGGTTAAGGTCTATGTCTTGCATTTGGCTAATATGGGTTCTGCCCCTGATACCACATGATCCCCTGAGGACCACTGTGGTCATCCTGGTAACCCCAAATAATTATCCCAGGAATAACTGGCCTGATTGCCTAGAAATTGCCAACCAGGTCTTCTGAGTACTGTTTGGGACTACCCCAAACCCAAGGTTCAAATTTATATTCTTGCAATTTATTTTGCAACTTCAGAGTAATCTGGTTTATTTTAGGAAGTCAGGAAACTATTTCACGTGGTCATATGGTTTCAAGAAGTACTTGAGGGCTGGAGCGATAGCACAGCAGGCGGGCATTTGCCTTGCACGTGGCCAACCCGGGTTCAATCTCTGGCTTCTCATAGGGTCCCTGAGCACTGCCAAGAGTAACCCCCTGAGCATCTCTAGGTGTGACCCAATAAACAAAAAATCTACTTGATTTGGGGGGTGGCATAGATCTGACTTCCACTTTGGTGGGCGACCTGGACCTGAGTGCATGGTTGGAATTCTGACCCATGGCTTGAGATCTGGGAAATCCCATTATCTTGGATTGTAGTGTCAGAGGAACCCCCACACCATGACGGCAGCCATTTTCAACGTCTGGATTCCACAGTTCATCAGAGCTCTGCCCAAGAGAGATGCCTATTTCATTGGCACAGACAGAGCTGCTACTGGCTTTACCCATTGCACGCGGATGCTTTGCGTCTGCGAGGTACATCAGTAATTGCAAAAACTAAGAGTGCCCGCATGGCAGAGCCTGGCAAGCTACCCTTATCATATTTGATATGCCAAAACAGTAACTAGAATAGACCTCATTCATGACCTGAAGGAATGGTTTGAGGCACTTCATGTTCTTGGAGTGAGCAGAGGCCCTTGGTTTATACTAGCATGCAATAGGGACAAATGGAGATGTTACTGCGCCCACTTGAGCAAATCAATGAACAACAGGAAGACAAGTGACACAAGTCTTGTAATATAAAGAAATTGGGCCACTGGTTCAGGTAGATATGGATTGTACCATAGTCCTGCTGTTTTGTGGATTTTGTTGTTAGCTTTTGGGCCACAGATGGTGATGCTTGGGGTTGACTTTTTCATATTCTATGTTGGACCAGCCTCTGGAATGACCTATTGCAAAACTCACGTGATGCAGGACACTAGGAGTTATAGTGATTGAAAGAAATGTCATTGTGAGCACTCTCACGCACACAGTGCCAGGCGGTTGCCCGTGGCACTGCTCAAACACTTCATGGGCTTGCCTGCCTGCCTGCCTGCCTGCCTGCCTGCCCGCCCGCCCGCCGCCCGCCCGCCGCCCCCCCGCCCGCCCGCCCGCCTTCCCTTATTCATCTGTCTGTCTATCTATCTATCTCCCCTACCTTCCTACCTCCCTACCTCCATTTTTGCGTCACTCCCGTTTTTGAGTCACCCCGGCAATGCTCAGGGTTTGCTCCTGGCTCTGCACTCAGGAATTACTCCGCAGTGCTTGGGGACTATATGGGATGCTGGGGATCAAACCCAGTTGGCTGTGTGCAAGGCAAACTTCCTCCCCTTTATACTATCGCTCCGGCCCTCGCCTCCAAGGATTTTAACCTGGGCTGCCCTCTTTCATTTGCAGGCTCCCATGTTTGGGTGCTGGGGGGCTCTGCCACATGCTCAGCAGGAATCACTCCCTGACTCTGAGGCTGGGAGCTGTTCCTCCAGTGAAGGACGGTCCCTCTTTTGTTTTACTTGTCAGGAGTCCTGGAGTTCCTGGTTGATGATAGCTGAAAGCCACAGCCTCAGAGCAGCCTGGGCAGTAGAGACTCCGGGGAAAGCCTGGTCCTAGCAGCCCCCTGCTTGCATCTGCGGCGGAAAACAAGCAGGAGGAGGCTGCTTCCTCTGAGGAGAGAGACTGTGTGTGTGTGTGTGTGTGTGTGTGTGTGTGTGTGTGGTTTAATGTCCTTTCCACTGGAGAGAGAGACTGCATGTATGTGTTTGTGTTTCGTGTCCTTTCTACTGGGGAGAGAGACTGTGTGTTTGTGTGTCCGTGTGTGTGTTTTGCCCTTCTAGGTGCTCTGGCACCCGCGCAATATTTGAGGAGGGCCATATATCTGGGGGAGAGAGTCCTCTCTAGTCATAACGTGTATGTGGTTGGCCAGGAAAATGCCCACCAGCCTTTTTGCTCCCTGGATGCTAATGCTCCAGCCTCAGCGACTTGCAGAACGGTTCAGGTGATCCCTGAAAAGAAGCCTCTAGACTGAAGCTTAGTGAGGGGCTTCTGGTATCTCATCTCAGAGGCTGTGAGTCCTATGGCGAAAGAACCAAGGGACCAAGGAACACAGAACAGAAACTGACTGCCACAGTGTTGGTCTTTGGTATATCTGGAAGCAATTTGTATGCTGAAGAGTCACCCCAGGGTGCCTGCAGTATGTGGGTTCAGTTCCCTAACTTCTGATTCTGCTGCTGCAATTGGTAAAAGGCTTCTTTTGGGTCAGAAAGCATGCCCAGCAGATCACCCATCCAGGTGGCAGGGCTGTAAGCAGAAAGCTGGCTGACACCCGGCCTTGCACAGAGAGAGGCCCACAGCTCAGGAGATGTCCTGATGTGAAGGAAGTAGAGAAGCCAAGGGACATGGGAAAGCAGGAATGTACACCCACAGGCACAGTGGTCACTCCTTCCTAAGGACCAACAGGAGGAAGGGGAGCTGCTCACTCGGGTTTTACGTGGACCTGTCATATCTTGCTCCGCAGAAAGATGGCAGGAATTGCTTTATAACTACGGGGAGCTTGGGGTAGGATTGCTTTGAGTAAAGCTCCCTGGGGGCAGCAATCATACTGTCCAGGCCTCAGCAGTCAGGACTGTTAGCCTATGATCTCTTCACCCCGAAGGGAAGGTTATAGCTGGAGGTCATTGTCATCAGGTATTTGAAAATAAAGAAAAATGGTGATTACCGTAGGTATATGGCACAGTTGGGAAGTTTGTTAAATGCATCACCTCAATGGAAAGGAAAAAATAAAGGAAAGGTGGGCCGGGAAATGGCTTTAAGGAGTAGGACACATGCCCAGTATTTGAAAGAGCTTGAGCTTGAGCTGTGGAGCCACATGACCCCTCCCTGCCTCTCACCACACCAGGCTGACCTCTGGCAGAGTGGCCCTTACCCAAACGAATACTGTGAAGCAAGTATCCAGGTGAGCTTAACAGAAACATTAAAATTAAAGACTCATTCCGTCCCAGCCCCACGAGACAGAGACTCAGCAGACTATTTGTAAAACTATTTGGGTCCTGGAGGAAGCGTGTAATCAGTCTAGTGAGTGGGGGTAGGCACTGATTCAGGTAATGACTTAATTCTCCTTGCCGCTGGTCTCCAGAGGTTATGGTGTTTCGGAAAAGTTTTAATTAATCCCAGATGGGATTATGCTCTATTATTTGTTAAGTGAAGGTTGCAATCACGAATGGTAGTTACAGTGTTAACTAGTGCCTAAGTTCTCGGTTGTGCCGTGTGGAAGATCATTTACTCTCTGTATATATTCCCAAGTGGATCCAAGTTTTCAAATGAGCTCCAGACCTTTCATGATCATCTAGTCTGAGAATGATA
Organism: Cryptotis parvus; assembly: GCA_021461705.1. Classification (NCBI taxonomy): domain Eukaryota; kingdom Metazoa; phylum Chordata; class Mammalia; order Eulipotyphla; family Soricidae; genus Cryptotis; species Cryptotis parvus. The sequence goes on along the minus strand of JAJIBD010003288.1, from coordinate 67,253 downwards.
TGGAACACGTGATACGTGTTCCATATTTCTCTTCTGGACCCTAGTATTTGATGGCTAAACATCTTCACGGAGTAGATGTTCAGTGGAAGAGAGAGAGAGGGGGAGGGATTGAGTCTCATTTGAAGAGACATTTAGGAGCTACTTCTATTATTTACAAGCTTTTACAAGAGGTCATTTTCTCTGGCCTCTATAAGCTGTTTTCTTTCCTATTGGTTACATAGATTTAACAACTATTTTATCTGAATTTTAGGGCTTTGTTTAGTTTTTTGGGGGGTGGCCTCACCTGGTGGTGTACTTCAGGGTTTTCTTTTGGCACTGTGATCCAGCACACACTCCTGGTGGACTCGGGACTATTCATGGTGCCAGGGATTAACCTGGGTGGGCACATGCAGAGCACGGAATACACTTGGCAGTGCTCAGGGACACTCCCAGCTCCCTGAGGGAGAATACACTTGAGTTTGGGACTGGACATTTCAGATTCATTCAAATAAAGCCTTATTGTATGTGTGTGTTTTTAAGTGTTGTGTGAACATGAGAATAGATTATTTTTAAATTCTATTGTATCACCATGAGATATACAATTGCAAAGCTGTATATGATTGGGGTTCAGTCATGCAGTGTTCCAGAACCCATCCCTCTGCCAGTGCACACTTCCCAACCCCAGTGTCTCCAGATTCCCTCACACCCCATAATTTTTATTTTTCACGGTGTATATGAAGACAAGTTTCTCCTAGTGGAATGCTCTGACCTCTTTGTTTGCAAACGATGGTTCAGAATGAAATAGGAAACTTAGTTTTCTGTCCAAACTGCTTCCTTCCTGTCTGATCATGTGCCAAAGTGAAGTTCTTTATGTAAAAGTTCAGTCGATGCCTGGCCTGCCAGAATCTGTGGGAGAGACCCAGCCTTAGCCACAGGCTTGGTTCCACTGACCACATGCCCCCTTCCTTGGGTGACGTCCAGAAGTCACCTGTATAACTAAACACATCTTAGTGTTCCACTGCATAGTCCCGGGTCTCAATACCTCTGTGCCAGAAAGCCGCGAGGAAGGTGCATTGTGTCTTCTTAGGAATCACACTTCCACAGTGGGCTTAGAGTTGGCACCAAACTTGAGATTTGGGAGTACTTTTCTACAATATTATTTGCCACCTTCCTCTCTTTTATTAATATTTTATTATACCACTGTGAGATATACAATTACAACATTGTTCATGTTTGGAGGTTTCGGTCACATAGTGTTCCAGCACCCCGCCCTCCACCAGTGCCCATTTCCCACCACCAATGTCCCCAATTCCCTCCCCTCCCATAGCCTGCCTAAATGGCAGGTTCTTTATCTCTTTTCTCTCTCCCTCTCTTTCTCTTTTCCTTCTCTTACATATTGTGGGTTGCACTACATACAGTTAGAGGCCGTCATGTGCATTTTTTTTTGCCTGTATTTAATGCTCAGTTCTAGGTTGGTATTAGCCCTTTCTACATTTATTCACACATGTTGCCTTCTCTGTCTTACCAACTTCTGACTCCCACATGTTTGCGGTAATTTCCACTTTTGGTAAGACCTCCTGATCCATGTTTCGCCTGACATTGATTTTGGTATCATAATATGTATATATGTATTTATGTCATGCAAATAAATGCAGTCATTCTATATCTCTCTTTCCTTCTGACTAATTTCACTCAACATGATCCTTTCCATGTCCATCCAGTTCCCTGTACCTTGCTTAATATTAGACTATGAAACTTTTTTCTTTTTTTTTTCTTTTTGGTTCACACCCGGCGATGCTCAGGGGTTACTCCTGGCTCTGCACTCAGGAATTACTCCTGGCAGTGCTTGAGGGACCATATGGGATACTGGGGATTGATCCTGGGTTGGCCATCAAACCCGAGTCGGCTGCGTGCAAGACAAACGGCCTACTGGCTGTACTATTGCTCCAGTCAATTAAACATTAAAATATGTTTAATTGACATATATTCCCAGAAAATGTGTGTCTTCCTTAGCATTTACTACAGAGGTTCCCAAACTTATTTGGTCAACTGCTCCCTTTTCAGAAAAAGTTCAATTCTCCCCAGAAAGAACCCCTTCTCTTTGCACCCAGTTGCATGCACCCCCCCCACCCCCCATGAATTGTTCCAGTGCCCCAGCTGGGGTGATTGTACCCAATTCAGAGAAATCCTGGTTTGGTATCTACTGACATGTTCCGGTGCATCTTTCAGTTCAGATGATAGATTTTCACTTTTATTAAAATTATTTACAAAGGTCTTGTCAAGACCCTGAAGGAATGATTTGAGGCTCTTCATATTCCTGAATCAACCAGATGCCATTGGGCTACATTGGCACGTGATAGGGTCCAATGGAAATGTTACTGGTGCCCGCTCGAGCAAATCGATGAATAACGGGATTCAAGTGATCAAGTGATTTATAAAGGTACTAGTGATTTTAGTTCTGACGTGCAAAGATCATTATCACAGCACCTGCACTTCACCACAGACGTTAAAATAATTATAGTTTAGCTTTCATGTTCACACCAGTGTTGGCATTTATGGTGTATACCATCACCAAGTGCCCAAGACCCTCCACTAATGCCCTTGAATTACTTCTAATTCACTCCATTATCCCTCAGCCACCCACCCAACCAGGAATTCACAGCTTTGTATCCAGTTGTTCGTACCCTTGATTTGTGAGACCTTAAGGATGGAAGTCCTTGCAGATGTCCACTTCCAGAAAAGGAATTTTCCTCCAAGTTAAAGTTTTTTTTCAGACAAAAAAATCTTTATTTTTTCATAATTTGTTCATCCAGGTCATTAGACGTTTCTCTGGATCTGATTCAGGTCTTCCGCAGATTTCTGTCTGTCTCCTCCTTCCCGTGAGGCGTGTTCCTGCCTGTTTTCTGTCATTTTGTTCTTGTTCCTCGTGGTGGTAGGTATGGTGGTGCTTGACTTTGAGTTTTAGCTTGTGTTGTCCTAAATCATGTTCTTTCCTTTCAGCTGGGATGAAGCATCTTACAACTGGCAGTGGCCATGATGAACGAGACCCCCCAAGTTCCATCAGTCTTGAGGCAAATGATGCTTTCGGGAGATGATCTGCACACAGCATGTGTGACCCTGCTGCTGAGGTAAGACAGCAGGAATCATGGCAGTGTGGATTTGGAACCAGGGTGTCTGTGTGGTCCGTGACTGTGCACCTTTATGTGCTGTGTGACTATTTGCCAAGGTTGGTTTAAGGTTTAAGCTCTTGATGGTCACTTGGTTGGTTCCACTTTTTTGGGTTACGAATAGCACAGTGTCACAGTTGTGTACCGGGATTTGGTTATTTTTTTAATTGCCAACTGTTTTCTCTAGTAGTTGAACTGATTTACATTTTCATGAACAGTGTTTGAGGTTTAATTTTAATTTTGGTATTTTGTTTGTTTTGGGGCCACTCCCAGCAGTGCTCAGGGCATACTCCTGAGCTCAGGAATTACTCATGGCAGTGCTCTGGGGACTTTATGGGATGCTGGGGATCAAACCCAGATCAGGCACATGCAAGGCAAATGCCCTGCCTGCTGTAGTATCGCTCTGGCCCCTGAGGGTTTAATTTTTATCACACCAGTACTTACTATTCTCCATTTAAAAACGATAGTTCTCTTGGGCCAGAGCGTTAGTACAGTGGGTAGGGCATTTGCCTTGCATGCGGCTGGCCTGGGTTTGATCCCCAGCATCCCATATGATCCTCCAAGCATTGCCAGGAGTAATTCCTGAGTGCAGAGTTCAGGTAACCCCTGAGCATTGCTGGGTGTGACCCAAAAAGCAAAATAAATAAATGAATAAATAAATGAATGAATGAATGAATGAATGAATGAAATGATAGGTCTCCCAATGGTTGTGAGATGGCGTCTCATTGTGGACTTAACTCACAATTTCCTAATTACTAATGGTGGTATACAGCTTTCTTGTTTGTATAGTCATTATCTTCATTGGAACAATGTATATTCAAGTCATGACACAGTTCGTTGTTGGTTTTGGGGGGGGGCAGACTCCTGGCATTCCTTGGGACCCAGCACCACTCCTAGTGGTGCATCAGGATGTCATGTGACAACAAGGGGTTGAATAGAGGCCTTGCAGATGCAAGGCAGGTGGTCTACACTTAAACCACATTCTTTGCCCCTAGACCATTTCAAAAATTTGGTTATTGTGTTTTTGTTGAGTTATGAGAATTCTGAGTATGAGATACTCAGAATTCTCATAACTCTGTAGGGTTGTTTTCTTTTTTTTTGGTTTTGTTTTTGGGCCACACCTAGCAGTACCTCGGGCTTACTTCAGGCTGTGTGATCAGGAATCATTCCTGGTGGTGCTCAGGGGAACCATATGGGGTGCTGAGGATTGAACATGGATTGGCCATGTGCAAGGCAAACACCTTCCCTATTGGACTATTGCTCCAGCCCCTGAATTAACTATTTTCATCCAGAAACTGATGTTAATCAATTTGGAAACATCAGGGATAGAAACAAAGTGTTATTTTCAGAAGAGGACAAATTTTAATGCTAGCATATTATTTGAATTTACTTTGTTTTTCTTTTTGGGTCACACCTGGCAATGCTCAGGGGTTACTCCTGGCTCTGTACTCAGGAATTACTCCTGGTGGTGCTCAGGGGACCATATGGGATGCCGGGGATTGAACCTGAGTTGGCCACATGCAAGGCAAACTCCCTACCTAACCACTGTGCTATTGCTCCAGTCCCATGTATTTAAACTTTTTTTTTTCTTTTTTGGGTCACACCCGGCAATGCTCAGGGGTTACTCCTGGCTCTGCACTCAGAAATTACTCATGGCGGTGCTCATGGGACTATATGGGATGCCAGGGATTGAACTCCGGGTTGCCCGCATGGAAGGTAAATGCCCTACCCGCTGTGTTATCACTCTGGCCCCTATTTAAACTTTTTAATTAGTCATAGTTTTTAATAAAAGCTGAGTGGATATGGCCAAGGATCTCTTGTTTCCTTTCAATCTGCCCCATCTCATCCTCTGAACTTAATTCACATGCATGCAAAAAGATAGTCCAAGGTGAACACACAGGCCTTTGAGTTTGGACTAGAATGTTGTGTCTAGATTGCTCTCTTAGGCTCAACCTGGTGAACTCTGTCATTCTGCTTAACTACTGCCAATAAAATCAGTAAAGATTAGTCAAGGCTGCCAGGGAATAATTTCCTCACTGCTGCCCTTTCTGTTTGCTCTGATGACAGTGATAGCCTGGAGTACAGGATTTGAAAGAATTTTGAGGCTATATCTAGATTCATTGTACTCCATAGGAACAGCATAAGCTGTAGCAAACGCTGTCGTCAAACACAAATGAATTCTGTGTGAGATTGCAGCTATGTAGCTCTATGCTTGTATCAAAGCTCCTTCCTTGGTGGCCATAGTGCTCTGGCCCTGGCTCAGCCACTGGCCGCCTCCTCTTGTGGTCTTCTGAAGTGACTTTCTATGGTGGGTGAAGCATGTCTTTTTTAAAAAATATTTTATTATACCACTGTTAGATATACAATTACAAGATGTTCATGTTTGAATTTTGGTTCTACAGTGTTCCAACACCCATCCCTCCACCCCTGCCCATCTCCCATCACCAATGTCCCCACCTCCCTCCCCATTCCCCAGCCTCCCTTCATGGCAGGTTCTTTATCTCCTTTCTCTCTTTCTCTCTCTCTCCTTCTCGCTTCCCTTTCTTACACATTGTAGATTGTAATATATTCTAGAACATGATTGGTTCCACTAGTTTGATGTACTGGGTCCAGACCACAAAAATGGCGGCTATTATGGTGAGAGAGTCTCATCCAGCTGCTTCCGAGGCCCTACAGAGGTGATGGGCCCACTCCCAAAACCCATCTTGAGGTGAAGCATGTCTTAAGTAGAAGATTCACATTAGCTACTTGGTGATATGGGTGAGGCATTCCAGGAGATAAATTAAGTCCAAAGATACAAATAGGTGATGTGAAAACACCATTTTACCTTCTTTCAAGAGCTGTATTTACTAGAAACTTGTAACAATATTTGTAGAAATTACCTTTTTTTTTTTTTTTTGGGTCACACCCGGCAATGCTCAGGGGTTTCTCCTGGCTCTGCACTCAGGAATCACTCCTGGCGGTGCTCGGGGGACCATATGGGATGCCGGGGATTGAACCAGGGCCGGCATGGGCCGGCGCGCTGCAAGGCAAACGCCCTACCTGCTGGGCTATCTCTCCGGCCCGAAATTACCTTTTTTAAAAAATTCCCTTTATTTGAATACTGTAATTTGCAAAGTACAATTTTTTTCATAGTACAGTTGTTACAAGCATTCATCATTCACACCAATTCCATCACCAGTGTACCCCACCCCCACCAAAGACCTTCCTTTCTTATCCTCCCTCCCCATCCCCTTGCCTGCTATCCTAAATTGTATTGGTTATTGCAACATATAAATCGTCATGGTATTGATTAAGTCATAAGCTTTTCCTGGTTTGTTATGTGAGAATTTGGTTCATCATTATTTCAGGTTTTTGCAACTACTGTTTGGACCTATCCTGGGCCTATACCGAATAACCTAACTTATATTGCTTTGTTAGAGCTAATTTGTTAAATATGGTAAATTAAACATATTCTTAGAAGAAGGTTAATAGGGATTATTAAATCTCTCCCTGGGCCCATTGGGCCATCTTGTCCCACTCTATGAGAAACTACTGCTATGTTCTTACAGAATAGAAGTTGTGTCTACACACTTTGCTATGTTCTTATGGGCCGGTATCCTCTCTGCAGTTTGTTGGTCTTCTTGGAGATTTCTAGCTGCGTGTCTGAACCATGGCCGGTGAGGTTGTGTAGAAATTCTCATAAGTTCCTTTACCCCTTTCAGTAAGGGAAAAATTAGAGGTGCTTGAAGAACTAGCTGTCACCATGAATAACTGCACTAGTGTTTCTAATAAGGAGAGTTGCATAGTCATGTTCTCTCTGGGCTCATTAGGAACTTAGGCATGATGACTGAGGGGCGTAGCTATGCTGTTAATTCATTTTAATATTTATACTTACCTAGTTCCTGAATTTATTGGTGGGGTGAGAAGGGGGTTTGGGCCACGCCAGGCCGTGTGCCGGGGCTGCTCCTGGCTCTGCTCCAGAGATCATTACATAGATTAAAACATGTTCTGTGTGTTTCCCTCTGCCTGATTGACTCCATCCCCTGTGAAACCCCCCAAACACAGTAAAAACATATGTACACGTTCTTGTTGTTGTGCTAGAAAGTCAGTTTTCAGATATGAGGCGGATGATATAACTGACTCAGATCACATCACTCTGGCTCGGATGACATCACTCAGCTCTTCAGCATTCCACTGGCCCTTTTTGGTACTGAGAGTAACGAGCTCCCTATGACATGGCATTTCCTTCTCTGAGCTCCTTTCATTTCTCCTCCTCTTCCTCCTCCTCCTCATATCTCCTCAGTCTCATATTTTGATTATATAAATAGTTGGTCTCATATTTTGATTATATAAATATATATATATTCAGAATTTATATACATGTAATTTCCTTTATTGCATTAAATTGAATATATATTAGATATACATCAAATTACATTAGAGAGTCAGGACATGATGATACATATAGGTGCATAATCACATTACAGAAATCCAACAAGTAACACATTCATCATGAAGCTATTTTCCTCTGAAAGAGTTTCATCAGTGCATTTTTTCACTTCCTTATTCCTCAGACTGTAAATCAGGGGTTCAGCATGGGAATGACTGTGGTATAAAACACGGAGGTCACTTTCTCCTGGGTGACCGGACTGCTGGAAGCAGGTTTGAGATACATGGACATGAGCGATCCGTAAAATATGAGCACAGCCATCAGGTGGGAGCTGCAGGTGCCGAAGGCTTTGGACCTGCCCTCTCTGGAGCGGATGCGGAGGATGCTGGCGAGAATGAAGCCATAGGAGATGATGATGGTCAGGCTGGTGGTGACCATGTTAAAGCCACCAATGATAAAAATCAGAAGCTCGTCCACATCGGTGCTGGAGCAGGAGAGGGTTATGAGGGGCACAATGTCACAGAAGTAATGCTTGATGATGTTCGGACCGCAGAAGTCCAGCCTGAATATGCAGCCGCTGTGAATGGTGGCGTCAGTGAGCCCCACCGAGAGGACAGCAGCCACCAGCAGAGCGCAGACCCGAGGGGACATAATGGCGTTGTAGAGCAGGGGACGGCAGATGGCCACATAGCGGTCGTAGGCCATGGCCGCCAACATGTAGCACTCGGAAATGACGAAGACGCAGAAGAAGAAGAGCTGAGCCATGCAGCCAGAGTAGGAGATGGATTTGTCTCTGAGCAGGAAACCTGCCAGCATTTTGGGGGGTAATAACTGACGAGTAGCAGAAATCTAAGAAGGACAGACTGCTGAGCAAATAGTACATGGGCGTGTGCAGCTGCGAGCTCAGCCCGATGACGGCCATCATGCCAACGTTCCCAGCACCGTCACCAGGTAAATCCCCAGGAAGAGGAAGAAGAGGGGCAGCTCTAGCTCTGGCTGGTCCGTCAGTCCACGGAGCAGAAACTTCGGTCACGGTGGAATGATTCCTGATGGCCATTGTCCTCTGAGAACCTGTGGAGACGAGAGACTTGAAGCAGACTGTCCAGGCCCACAGGTTCCCCCGCCCGTATTGCTGATCACGGACTCTGAGTCCAGGGATCTCAGCCTTGCACCCCTACCCTGGATCTTTGTTTGTACCCGGAGATGTGAGGCCCGGAAATGTGGCTGCTTTCTCAGACGCGCTCCAGACAGGGGATTCGTGCCACTGAGACAGAGATTGTGTTGCACTCACCCAAGTACCCAAGTGTCCTGGACCAACCTTTTAGTTCATCTCATGCCAGCAACCAGTGAGCATGCACGGGAGTCTAGTCACCAAGGGGCCACAGAAAGAAATAGTCAGCAGGGCTTAAGAATGATGTTTTACTTATTCTGTTGCCTTTCTCTCTGTGTATACCACCGACCTGTCCTGAGCATCAAGCTGTAGTAACAGCTCTCATATCCCCTTACTCTGTCCTGACACAGTAACAGCTCTCATATCCCCTTACTCTGTCCCGACACAGTAACAGCTTTCATATCCCTACTCTGTCCTGACACAGGAACTGCTCTCACGACCCTTTACTCTGTCCAGACACAGGAACTGCTCTCATGACCCCTTACTCTGTCCCGACACAGGAACTGCCCTCACGACCCCTTACTCTGTCCCGACACAGGAACTGCTCTCACGTCCCCTTACTCTCTCCTGACACAGGAACTGCTCTCACTACCCCTTACTCTGTCCCGACACAGGAACTGCTCTCACCCCTTACTCTGTCCCGACACAGTAACAGCTCTCATATCCCCTTACTCTGTCCCAACACAGTAACAGCTCTCACATCCCCTTACTCTGTCCTGACACAGGAACTGCTCTCACGACCCCTTACTCTGTCCCGACACAGGAACTGCTCTCACGACCCCTTACTCTGTCCCGACACAGGAACTGCTCTCATACCCCTTACTCTGTCCTGACACAGGAACTGCTCTCACGACCCCTTACTCTGTCCCGACACAGGAACTGCTCTCCGACCCCCTTACTCTGTCCCGACACAGGAACTGCTCTCCACGACCCTTACTCTGTCCCGACACAGGAACTGCTCTCACGACCCCTTACTCTGTCCCGACACAGGAACTGCTCTCACGACCCCTTACTCTGTCCCGACACAGGAACTGCTCTCATATCCCTTACTCTGTCCTGACACAGGAACTGCTCTCACGACCCTTTACTCTGTCCCGACACAGGAACTGCTCTCACGACCCTTTTACTCTGTCCCGACACAGGAACTGCTCTCACGACCCCTTACTCAGTCCTGACACAGGAACTGCTCTCATACCCTTACTCTGTCCCGACACAGGAACTGCTCTCCACGCCCCTTACTCTGTCCCGACACAGGAACTGCTCTCACGACCCCTTACTCAGTCCTGACACAGGAACTGTTCTTATACCCCTTACTCTGTCCCGACACAGGAACTGCTCTCACGACCCCTTACTCTGTCCCGACACAGGAACTGCTCTCACGACCCCTTACTCTGTCCCGACACAGGAACTGCTCTCATACCCCCTTACTCTCTCCTGACAGAGGAACTGCTCTCACGGCCCCTTACTCTCTCCCGACACAGGAACTGCTCTCACGTCCCTTACTCTGTCCCGACACAGGAACTGCTCTCACGACCCCTTACTCTGTCCTGACACAGGAACTGTTCTCATGTCCCCTTACTCTCTCCCGACACAGGAACTGCTCTCCGCCCCCTTACTCTCTCCTGACACAGGAACTGCTCTCACGACCCCTTTACTCTGTCCTGACACAGGAACTGCTCTCACGACCCCTTACTCTGTCCCGACACAGGAACTGCTCTCATATCCCTTACTCTCTCCTGACAGAGGAACTGCTCTCCGCCTTATCTGTCGCCGAGGCCTCTGGAACTTTCTCTCTTCTCTCTCTCCCGACAGAAGAACTGCTCTCCCGCATCCATTTACTCTGTCCGGGTGTCTTATCCACAGGAACTGCTCTCATCAGTTTTCTGCCTCCACAGTTGCCCCTTTCTGGCTGTTCCCAAGTGCCGTGCCTTCCCAGCTGTCTGGGTTCACTTGCACTTCTTTCATGCCTTGAACCCACGTGACTTCTCTTCAAGCCAGTTTGATTTCTCCTTCCTCTTTTTCCCAAAGTGCCCGTTGGTTCTTAGCTCTCAGGTCTGGTCCATAGAGGGGGAAAAAGCACCACGTGGGAATCTGTCAGTGTGTGCATCTTGGGCTCTGGTCCCCCACCACCTGAATCAGGGTCTCAGTTCACCAAGATCCCTCACTCATGTGTGCATTTAATCTGAGGTGTTTTTTTTTTCCTCCTGGAGTTGAAACAACTTTCTCCATTTTTTTCCATCATCAGGAATTATTCCTGATGATGTTCGGGGACCATATGGGATGCTGGGGATGGAACCTGGATCAACCACATGCAAAGCAAATGCCCTTCCTACTGTACTATTGCTCCGGCCCCAGGGCTTACTCTTGATGGTACTCGGGGGACCATATGTGGTACTGGGGGTTGAGCCAGGATTTATACAAGGTCATCACCTTTTTTTTTTCTTTGTACTCTCTCTTTTCATGAAGAATCCCCTCAGTACCAAGGTGGCAGGAGCCTGAGCTATGTTTAGTTTTAGCACCAACTCTGAGACTCACGGTGTGACATTTTGACTCATTCGAGAATCTGAGTTTCATGTTTTAGCCTGTAAAAAATCCTACAAGTGCTTCAGCAGAGTACTGTGCAGATTGAGTAAGTCAGTAAGAGTTAACCCATTTTTTGATGTCGATTTGCCCTGTTGTAACTCTCCCAGGGATTAATGACTTCACACACTAACTCACAAGGACACTCAGGTACTTAGCTCAGGTGAGTAGCTCACACACAGTGGGGTACATGCTGGTCGTCCTTGCTTGTCCCCCAAGACCTGACTTGGTGACTGCCCAGACACCCACTGGTGTTGGTGTGGACAGTCGGGCTGACTTCTGTTTCAGTAGTCTCACCTTCCTCTGAAGACCCCAGCTGGGCGGCTCGCCTGTGCTGTCACTTCATTGGTGAGGATGCGTTGATGAACCAGGTCCTCCTGCAGTCCCCGACAGCCACAGCTACCAAGAAGGCTTCAAGTAGTTCTGTGACTTGGATTCGCAGTTCAAGCATTTTCTGTCAGGAATTTTAAAGACCAGTAGTTCCCAGGGGGTTCTTATCTCTGGGGCCTGTGCATTTATTTGCTTAGCAGTCTGTGTGTTTGGAAGAACCACCAGTTTTCTGGCTAATCATACTTACTATTATTTTTTTTTATGTAAGGAAATATCACCTTGTCATATGATCACATTTCCAAAGGAATATGATTACTGCAACTTGACCTTAGGAATATATTTAGGACACAGTGCTAAGCAGACAGAAGAGAATGGCTTTTGCTATATGTGCAGGTCAATTAAAGCATGTGAAGAGGAATAAAACAAGCTCCTAGCCTGTAAGAACAAATGTTGGTTACCAGAAGGGAAAGGGAAAAGAGGTGAATTATTTTTGCTGCAGGACAGAAATTAGACTTTTGGTGGTGATCATAACCAAATACCCAGAGCTTTTTTAATGCTAGAAAGCAGTTATTTTGATAACATTTCAAATCAAAAAGGGATAATAATCTAGAGTATAAGAAAAATTTTTGAGTCTAAGAAATTTTTCATGTATTCAGAAAAAATTTATAAATCAAATAACAATAAAAATGCCATTAGTAATCCCAAGCCAAGTGGATGCTTGTAATTCAAGATTTGTTTCATATCTTGTGTCTGGAATAGAAGTTTATATTTGTTGAATGACTATTTATTTATATATATATTTATTTTAAATATTTTATTATACCACTGTGAGATATACAATTACAAAGATGTTCATGTTTGGGTTTCAATCATACAGTGTTCCAGCACCCATCCCTCCACCAGTACCCATTTCCCACATCCAATGTCCCCAATTCCCTTCCTTCTCTCCCCTCCCCCAGCCTGCCTCTATGGTAGGTTCTTTATCTCTTCTCTCTCTCTCTCTCTCTCTCTCTCTCTCTCTCTCTCTCTCTTCCTTCTCTTATACATTATGGCTTGCAATACATACATTTAGAGGTTATCATGTATGTCCCTTTGCCTACATTCAATGCTTAGTTTTAGGCTGGTATTTTCATTTCCAGCAATTATTAGTACACTCTTCCTTTCTAACCTAACCTAACCAGAGGTCTTACCTAACCTCTGACTCCCACACATTTGCAGTTGATTCCACCCATTGACAAGACCTCCTGATCCATGTTTTGCCTGGCCTTGGATATTGGTATCATAATGTCTCTCTCTCTTATCTATCTATCTTATCTATCTCTCTATCTGTCTGTCTGTCTGTCTGTCTGTCTGTCTGTCTGTCTGTCTGTCTGCCTATCTGTCTGTCTATCTATCTGTCTGTCTATCTATCTATCTATCTATCTATCTATCTATCTATCTATCTATCTATCTATCTATCTATCTATCTATCTATCTATCTATCTATCTATCTATCTATCTATCTATCTATCTATCTATCTATCTATCTATCTATCTCCCTCCTCCTCCCTCCTTCCCCTCCCGCCCACCCGCAAATAAATGCAATCATTCTATATCTGTCCTTTTCCCTCTAGCTAATATCACTCAGCATGATCCTCTCCATGTCCATGTTGGATGACTTTTAAATACATCTGTCTTCTCTTCCACAGCAAGCAAAGCCAAGCGAAACTACAGTAAAAACAGAATTGTTATCTAATAACAGTGAATACAAGTGCAAAAGTTTCAAATTCATTTACTGAGTTTAGTGCAATCCTGATTATATTTTAGTGTTTTAGAAGTGAAAATAAGCATGAATAGTAAGTTTCATTTTTCCAAGTATGGTAAGTTCAAAGTCCCCAGCACAAATATTTGCAGTTGTTCCACATTTATTTCTTTACTATACAAATTTGTTGCTTTTCATACAGCAGATTATTTTGGTAGCAGCAGTTTACGTGGCTCTTCTCTGGGGTCACTCTGCTTTGACATTTATGTCACTATGCCACGCCCAGAATCTCTCTCCCTGTAGGGCATTGGACCCCGTCTTCTTGGGGGTGGTGGGAAGAATCTGATTCCACAGATTCTTTTTTTTCTGTGTCCTGGTTTGCTTCTCTATATTTCACATTTGCAATCATCTGCTATTTGTCTTCTTCCTTCTGACTAACACTTAGCCTGGGCCCCTTCAGTTCTATCCTGTCATTGCAAAATGCAAGGGTGTGTTTTATCTTAGGGCCACATAAGCCACCGTGACTATATGCCACAGCATCTGTGCTTGCATGTCGTGGGCCCTCTGGTTGTTTCTGCATCTTGACTCTTGTAAATGGGCCACAATGGTTCGAGGTATTCATAGAGCTTCTGTTTAGTGTTCTTTGGATAGATAGCTAATTGTGGAATAACAATGAATCATATGTTAGGTTCATTGTTTATATTTTGAGAGCTCTCTATCCCGCTTTTTCTAGTGTCAGGCCGTTTCCATCCCTACTCACAGCGTCTGAGCATTTCTCTCTCTCCACTTTCCCTTGCCATCACTCCTTGTTGCTGGCCTTTTCAGTCTAGGCTTTCTCAGCAGGCCCAAGGTGGTACCTTTGATTTGCATGAATTTGCCTTTCCCTGACCCTGCAGGATAATGAGCTTTTCTCGTGTTGGCTGTCTCTACACACATCTCTACACGCAAAGTGTCTGCTCAGCTCTTGAATTCACTTTGTTTGATTGGACTGTTTGCATTGTGTGTGCATAGACACACACATACAAAAAATTCCCTCCTAGGGAATTGAGCAGCAGGATGTTTTCTGTGTATATGCACACATTTGCTACATGGCTGCAGTCAGAATTTTGTCCTTACAGTGAGTAACAAGGTATTTGTCTATGGGGTAGAAGGTGGGGAGGAAAGCCCCCCCCCCCCGCCACCCTGAGCAGGGCTGGCCTGACTCTTCAGTGCCAGGGACCCCAGGTCACAATGGCTGTACAGGGTCCTCCAGGGCCACAGCTGAAAGTGCTCAGGGGCTTCTGGGCTACACTGGCACCTGCCCCCAGTGGTGACCGTATTTGCCACATACATTTGAAATCGCCAAATCTGGGGACAGGTAAGTTGATTCAATTTTGGCTTTCAGGGAAATTGTAGCCATTTAATATCCTTTCATAGTCAGTTTTTAAGTGTCTTCACTGTATCACTGTCTGTCTTCCCGTTCATCATCGATTTGCTCGAGCGGGCCCCAGTAACATCTCCATATGTCCTGTCTCCTGCTAGTAGAGCCCAAGGGCACCTGCTGCTCCAGGAACATAAACAGCCTCAAACCATTCCATCAGGTCATGGGAATGAGGTCTAAAATTGTTACTGGTTTTTGGCATATCAAATACGACTCGGTAGCTTGCCAGGCTCTGCTGTGCGGGTAGCATGCTCTTGTAATCATCTCTAAATCCAGCATTTATTGATGAACCTCTCTGTTTAAAACATACTAAATTTCTGAAGATGGGAAAAAGTGAATAAAACCTAGTACTCACACTGAAACAGTTTCGGTGCTCTTGAAAATGTGCATTGTGAATAATATGAAATCAATCCCAGATCAGTTTATCACAAGTGTGTGTGTGTGTGTGTGTGTGTGTGTGTGTGTGTGTGTGTCTGCATGCTGCTACAAAGCAAACAAAATGAATCCAAAGGCAAAGAATCCCTCTTGTTCTTGAAACTATTGTCTGGATCATAGAAGTAAGACTCAAATATGGCTGTTAACTGACTCAGACCCTGGTTTAGATGAATCATTATTACATTTCCCTTTTTGGTCTCCAGAGTTTGTAGTGTTTAAGAAAAGCTTAATTGTTCCAGAGGGGATTATGTTCAATTATTTGCAAGTGAATCTTGCAATCACCAATTTTACAATATCATAGTTTTCCCTTTTCCTGATCCTTCTGTGTGGGTAAACACTTGGACTTGTGTACACTCAGCAGATTCCAACTAAAAATGTCCCCCTGGTTCTTTCATCATCATCTGTCATTAAAATAGCATGATTTATAATAGTTATGCTTTTTTATTTAACTTTTTTTTTGGCATTTCTGCAATGCTTGGGTTACTCCTAGCTCTGCATTCAGGAATCACTCCTGGCAGGTGCTTGGTGGACTATATGGAATGCCAGGGATCAAACCCAGTTTGGCTGTGTACAAGGCAAATGCCCTCCCCACTGTATTATCACCCGGCTCCTTCTATTTCACTTGTATGTCCTGCACTACCCTGATTGCTATAGGCAGATGTCTACTAGCGTAGTCAATCATGCATTTTTGTGTAATAATGCAGTGGGCTGTTTTGCCTTCATTAGAACCAACATTTTAACACATCGCTCTGGCACTGCAATTTGTTAATTAAACTATATTAAAGTGTGAGACATAGGTGGTATGTGCCAGTGTCAATGCACTAAGATTATTTGGGCGGTGTGTCTGGGAGATAGAAAGCAGTTAGGTGCACACCTAGCATGTGCCGAGCCTGGGTTTGGTTCCCTGTACCACATGATCCCTGCTCACTGCCAGATGTATGCCTGGAAGTCCCTGCACGGTCAGCTGTGGCCCTGGAGAACCTTTGTGCCGCCAGACTGGCCTGGTGTCCTTGGCACTGCAGAGGTTGACTGGTCCCGCCCCACTCCTCCAACCCCAAAACAAAGACCTTGTTACTTGCTGGAAGGACAAACATTTTGACTGCAGCCGTGTAGAATATGCATGTGTATACACACAGAAGGTCCTGTTGGTCATTTTCCTAGGAGGGGGATTTTTTTTGCCTGTGCACGTGTAATCTACATGGCTCACTGCTTCCTTCTCAGAAAAAATGTTGCTCTTGTCCTTCTCTGCCGCCTTCCCATGCCCCCCCCACCCCCTGAAATCTATCCTTAAGTGATCAAGTATAAAACATCCCCCAATTGTACCGGAGGCTTCTCCCTCACCACCCCTATATTCCAGTACTCCCAGGAGGTTGTGTTTTTCACTTGGGATCTGTAAACAGCCATAACTAAAAGGATACTAACTTTTAGGTATGTTGAATTGAATATCTGCAAAAACAAAAAAGTCATCAAAGGCCAAGACACTAAATAATTGGTATCGGTTTATAATAAAAAATACCTACAAACTTAATAAATGATATATAAGGAAAATAATCAGCTAATCATTTATAGAAGAGGAAGCCCCAGACCTCTGTAGTTCACTGTAAAGGTGCACACAGTCATTGTTCAGTAGAGATTAAGACAATGGCTGGTGGAGGAGGGGCTGGGAAGATCAGCTCGTCCTGCTTGCACAGCTCCCTGAGCACTGCTGGGCACAACCTTGGTGGGATCATCACCACCAGCCGCTCACCGGGAAGGTTCCTTATAATAAAAAAAGACCTATTTGGGCAGAAGAGATAGTACAGAGGTTAAAGTGCTTCGCCTTGCATGCGGCTGAACTTGTTGGATTCCTGGCATCCCATTTGGTCTCCTGAGCACCAATGGGAGTAAGTACTGAGTGCAGACCCAGTAGTAATCCCTGAGTACCACTGGATGTGACCCCCTTTCTGACCCTGCACCTGAAAGGACCAATTACACAACTTTTGGCAAAGAAACTAGAACTCTCATATACCACAGGCAGAAGTATACATTTGTACAACCATGTGTTAGCTAATTTGTCAGTGCTCAAGCAACTTCAAAGTGAATATGTCTTCTGATAATAGTTATTCTAGTTCAGAGCTGTAGTGATAGTCCAGCGGGGAGGGCATTTGCCTTGCATGCGGCTGACCTAGGTTCAATCTTCGGCATCCCATATGGACCCCTGAGCACCACCAGGAGTAATTCCTGAATGCAGAGCCTGAGCATCGCCAGATGTGACCCCAAAAAGCAAAAAATAATGAATAAAAAGAATAGTTATTCTAGTTCTAGATGTGTTCTGTAGGGACACTCCTGCTCACAGATGGAAGGGGATGAGCATAGGAATGTTAGTAGCATTGCTCAGAGCAGAAGAGGTGGCGGCCGCTGCATTTTCGTCAATGGGGGAAGGTGTGTTTTATGATACCTCTACAATAGAAACCTTTTGTATGGTTGTTTATTTGTGGCACACCCAGCAGTGTTTGGGGTTTACTCCTCATGGCTCTACGCTCAGGGATCACCCCAAGTAGTGTGTTGGGACCATCTGTGTTACGGGTCTGACCTGGATCAGCCATGGTAAAGCAAGCACTTGAATTGTTTTTATGGCCCCACAGTAGAAAGTGTAATAATAGTTTCAGTGAATGAAATGGAATAAAATTTATCAGTAAAGACCAAAATATTAAGTGGTTTGCAACAACAACAGAAACCCCCATAGACCCAAAGACATATTAACTTTATTGAAATAAGCAAAAGATAGTAAAAACACATGAGAAAGAAATAAAAATAGAGATATCATGCTTTGGACTTCAAAGTATATTACAAAAAGATAATAATTAAACCCATCTTGGGGCTGGAGTCATAGCACAGAGGGTAGGGCATTTGCCTTTCACACAGCCAACCTGGGTTGGATCCCTGACATCCCGTATGGTCCCCCAACCACCACTAGGAGTAATTCCTGAGCAAAGAGCCAGGAATAACCTCAGAGCATCACTGGATGTAACCAAAAAGCATAAATAAATAAAAAAAAAACCATGGTGTGGCATTGAATTATTTCTGAATAATTGGAAAGCTAATTATAAATTAGAAAACCTATACAGACATGTTTGTAGATGCAGAGGTATAGCAAAAATGAACCGTAATTACCATTGTTCATTAAAAGTAGCTCAGGAGAAACAAGGTTGCAAATGAGATTAGGAGATGTTTCAGAAGAATATTGGTTATAGCTATTACTTTAAGTGCATCTGAAACACGTAGGACATATTGCTTAAGTAATGGAAAGCGGTGTTAGATTGTTTTGTGTTCTTTCAAATAATCAAAGGCTATCAGAGTAGAAGGCATATGAAGTGTTTGTGATGTGTAGAGTTAACAGTATAGCAATAAAAGGTAATATGACAGTATTTTATTAATAACAACAGTGTAGCAGAGGAGGTTCCCCTCTCCCCGACAGCGCTGGCCTCCTTTCCCCTCCAAGGTTCCCACCAAATCTTCTGGATCTTCTTCTAGACCTCAACCCAGTCACAGTCCTTTGCAGAATGTAAACTCCAGACAGCATGTTGAGACAGACACAGCCCTCACTCACACACCTGTTTTCCATTTAGCTGAGACTACTGAGAGACAAGATTTTCACTCGAAGCCCAGGTTACCCGGCGTGCTGGGTCATGTGGCCTGTGTTCATTGGGGTCGGTTGAGGGCCTGTGGACAATGCTACGTGGCATGGGGTTTGCTGGTAATGAATTAGTTGTCTGAGACTCTTTGGCTTCCTCTTCACGTAGACTCTGTTCAGAAGCGAGGTGGATGGTGTTCAGGAAGAGAGACTTGCTGGAGTATATCAGGAGCGAGAGGATTCCTGGGGACAGAGAAGCCGGGGGGGTGGCAGTGAAGTCAGAGACAATTGCAGACCTTTCCCGCCACGGCAGTGGGGACTCTCTGACCGGAAGCCCTGGGAGTCCCCTGCCCTTCCTGCTTCCACCTGAGCGGGAGCATTGTCGCAGAAGGATTGTCGCAGAATAATTCAAGTGCTGGTCAGCTCAACCGATTTTGCAAGAGGGCCTGCTCCTGAGCTCGGAAGCTCCATCCCAAGTGAAAGCTTTGGCGGATAGGAATGGGCAGGTGGTCATTCAGCACCTGATTACCTTGGCCTTAGCCTGTTCAGCCAGGACTCCTCTGATTTTGTTCTGTCAGGACTCCCCGGCCCTGATTTTAGGGGCCACACCTGGTGGTTCTCAGGGATTAGTCCTGGAAGTGTTTGTGTGTGTGTGTGTGTGTGGGGGCTTGCAGGACAGGGATCCAGCCTGTACCTCTAGCATGAAACACCTGTGCTCAGCGCTCTGAGTTCTCTCTGGCTCTGGGTTCAGACTGTTGATGTGGAGAGGGCGTGGAGGGCTTTGGAGAGGGAAGCCAGGAGCTGCTCCATGAGGCAGGTACATTGTTCACAGCCCTACCCTGCTGTCACTGAAGACCTGTCCGCTGGCACTGTGCGCCCTTAGTGAGCTCCCATCCTCTCACATGCCCCTCTCTCAGGGGAGGACAGGTTCTTACCTCCGTTCAGGTGCTGTGGAGACTCACCTGAGAGGCTGAGTATGAACACATTCAAGCAGTTGATGAAAGTTATCCAGGTGAACTTGTAACTAGAATAGTACTTGTGGTTGCCTTGCTTTATGTTGTAGTGGTACACCAGGAGAGTAATGAGCAAGAATATACCTGAAGTCCAGACAGAAGGCAAGAACACGACCTTCTGAGGGGCTTCGACTCTTGGAAACCTGCCTCACCCAGGGTCTGCCCAATACCTCCACCCCGAAGCACAGCACCTTGCCCAAAACCCAGGGTCTGCCCAATACCGTCACCCCGAAGCACAACACCTTGCCCAAAGAACTGGCAAAGCCGTATGTCTGAGGCCAAGGCTAGGTTGGCCAGAGACTGCAGCCTGGACCTCCAAGCCAAGTAGATGGACAGGCTTGTTTCAGGGGAGCCAGGCAGTTACCTGTGAAGAAACTGAGGGCAATGGAGATGAAGCAGAAATACTCTTTGTGAGGAATCATATAAGTGATCCCTAAGCCCAGGAAAAAGTTATGGAAGAAGGCGAGGCTGAGGATGGTGGCCATCATAAACATGACGTATTTTATGTTCTCTGTTGGGGAGAGAAGAGACAGCTAGTTTGAGGCCTTATTTCCATCTGAGGGCCACAGATGTCTGGGTGACACTGGGGAAGGGGTGGTGAATTGGATTAAGAAATACAGAGCTTGGGGTCGGAATGATAGCCCAGCGGGTAGGGCGTTTGCCTTGCACGCGCCGGCCTGTGCCGGCCCGGGTTCGATCCCGGCATCCCATATGGTCCCCTGAGCACCGCCAGGAGTAATTCCTGAGTGCAGAGCCAGGAGTAACCCCTGAGCATTGCCGAGTGTGACCCAAAAAACAAACAAAAAAAAAATACAGAGCTCAGGGACCCTAAATGAGAGGGGAAAAAGAATCAGAAGATGCCCTTTTCTGATTTAGCATCTCTAAGCCCTCCTTTTCTTAAATTCTTGTCTCAGAATTAATTTTTCCAAGAAATATTTTCATTTAGGGGCCCAAAATCTAGCTTAGTGGGAGTGTGACTGCCTTGTAAGTGTAAAGCCCTGGATTAATTGTTGTTGTTTTGGGGGCCACACCTGGCGCAGTGCTCGGGATCACTCCTGGCAGGCTCATGGGACCATATGGGGGCCAGGGATCGAACCCAGGTGGTCTCCATGCAGAGCGAATGCCCCACCTGCTGTAGCCACAGAGCTAGACAAGCGATCCAGTTTCACTTGTCCTCCTGCACTGGGCAGTATGGTCCATTTCCCCTTCCGCTGTGACCTTTCTCTTACCTACTCACATCCTAGGCCTGCTTCAGTGCTCAGCCTTAAAACTGTGACCTTGTAAACTTTTCCCAAAATAAGTACACAGAGATTTTCAGACTCTACCTGGACTGCTGATAATGGACTGGGGGCCCTGGGCAGACCTGCCTGAGGCTTAATGGGTCACTGGAAAGATGAGCGGGCCCCCAGCTAGAGGCGGACCTTCCCCCAACACTGTCTCTTCCTGTCTCAGGCTTCTGACCTTCTTGCCATGCACCAAAGTAGTTTTTCCAGGGACTGTGACTGATAGGCCTGTCCGCTGTTTTCAGGTGAACCCATTCCTCCACGACCATCCCTACCGACAGAAAGATTACGACCCAGGAGGAGAAAAATAAGTTGATGGTGAGGATGTTTCTGTGTTGATCTCTCATTGTGAAGGAGGGCCGTCAGGCTGAGTGCCCCCCCCCCCGCCCCCGTTTCTCTCTTTGCCCCTCTGACTGGGTGAGTCAGTCCCTTCTTTGGCTGACTACCAGTGGCGGCTTATTTATCAGCAGTGGCAGAAAGCCAAAATATCGCCAGTGGCACAGAGATCACATCTACTCGCCACTGCTCATCTATAGAGCCTGCTCTCAGGGCTGCCAACGGTCATGGAATCCATGACCTTTGACCCCTGGAAGAACCAATGGCTGTGTAGGTCCTGCCAGACGCAGGGGGAGTGGGGATTTCATACACAGATTGGGCAGCACCATCAGAGACAGGGGTGACCAGTGGCCTGAAAGAAGCCCGGATCCCACCAGAGGAGCAGTCACTGTGACCAGGTCCATGTTTTGGGAGCCATTGATGCCAGATAGGGACCAAGGAAAAGCAGGATTCGTGATCATGGATAGTCAGCAGCTAGAGTCCCAGAATGCAGCGTGCAGAATTCGGGGTGTGGGGTGGAAACTTGGGTCCTCAGTGGAGATCTGAAAGAAGCTCAGGTGGGTAGCATCTGAGGAACCTGAAACCCACAGCTCTGGCAGCATCACTAAACCGCTGCAGTCTGCAGAGACCATTGTTGCTTCTCAGAATTGCCTTTGTAAGTTGGCTTAAGGTATATATTCATTTAAAATTCCTTTTTTTTTTTTTTTTTTTGCTTTTTTTGGTCATACCTAGCAATGCTGGAATTACTTCTGGCGGTGCTCATGGGGCCATATGGTATGCTGGGAATCGAACCTGGGTTGGCGCATGCAAGGCAAATGCCCTATTTGCTGTACTAGTGCTCCAGCCCCCTTGAAAATCTTTTTAATGTATTTTTCTACATTAAGCCTTAATCTCATTCATTTTCTTTTTACATGACATGACATTTTGCATCTATTCTGTTGAATTTCTTAAACTTTTTTAATATGCTAATACTTAGCATATTATACATTTTTATACATTTTCTCTAGTCACTCACTGAGTTATATGTATGTAATATACGTCAAACAATCACTTCACTTGTATCACTTGTCTTCCCGTTGTTCATAGATTTGCTAGAGCAGGCACCAGTAACATCTCCATATATCCTGTCATGAGCTAGTGTAGCCCAAAGGTATCTGTTCACACCAGGAGCATGAAGAGCCTCAAACCATTCCTTCAGATGATGGGAATGAGGTCTATAATTGTTACTGGTTTTTGGCATATCAAATACAACATCGATAGCTTGCCAGGGTCTGCCGTGTGGGTGGTACACTCTCAGTAGTAGACTCTCATCTTGTGCATTTACTGATGAACCGCAACCGGGAGAGATCAGCTTTTCTGTTGGGTGGAGCTTGGAGGAGCTGTGGAGTCCAGATGTTGAGAATGACTGTGTTCATGGTATGGCAATGCACAAATAAATAAATATATATGTATAGTTTTTGGGCCACTTATGGCAGTGCTCAGGGGTTACTCCTGGCACTTCTCTCAAGAATGACTTTTGGTGGTGCTCAGGGATTGAACCTGGGTTCAACTGCATGCAAGGCAAATGCTGTACTATTGTTCTGGACCCCTATATATTTAAAATAATTTTTATTCTCTCTATGCATATCTTTAATTTTAGGCATTGTGGTTTACAAGCTGTTATATGTAGGGTTTCTTCTATAAAACATTCCAGTACTACACTCTCTACCAGTGTCCAGTTCCTGTGTCCTCCCATTATCCCAGTGTCCTCCCCTATGTCCTGTGCCCGTGGGATCTTCTGCTGAAGACCTCTTCTCAGTTTCTGTTGTCTTTGGGCATTTGTGATGCCTCTACTCTGTTTCTTTATAAAATCACAATCATTCATGATTCCTTTCTCCTGCCAGACTTTGATAACCCCCCAAAAAGTAAGATACTAAAAAGATAAAAGAGCAGCCAAGGAGAGGGCTCTAATGATAGAGCTGCCCCAGGATGACCCTGAGTCCCGACCCCAACCCTGATTGGTCCCCAAACACTACCGGCTTGCACCACTTGGCTAGCCATTGCTAGGTGCCCCCAATTTTTTTTGAGTCACACCTGTAGACGCTTGGGGGAAAACACCCAGGTGCCCTGCACAAAATCTAGGAGCAGGGTCAGGGATCCCCCTTCTGTCCCAGGGGATCGGCTGGCGGACAGAGAAAGATGCAAGAATCCAGTGAAGTTTTAAAATGTTTTACTTAACACAGGTTCGGGCATACAAGTTAGCAAAAAACTCCGAACTTAGGGTTCCCGGCTGGGCCCGGCTATGTGTAGGCCAAGATGGTGGCCACCATATGTTAAGGCCCTGTAGAGACAAGACAGAGACAAGGTGCCAGCAGAAAGGGGGAAAGAGAGAGCTGCCCAGAGAGGAAGCAGCCTAGTTTTATATCCCTGCAACCCAGACCTCCCACTTCGATGGAAAGCCATCAGGGTCAAATACCCTCAAGTAATTTCTCCCAGGACCTCCCCTAGTCCCTTTGAGATGTTAATGTTGCCAAGCCAAGATCTGCCTAGGAAATGCCTCTGCAGGGTAGAGAGAAGGATTTTCTGAGATGAACTGTATCTCAGAATACAAAGGCATGCATTTTTGAATATGCAAAGAATATGCTATAGCCAGTTAAATATTTCTCCAAGCCTTCACAAGAGTCTCATCTGTACTCATGGTAGGTCTGTATTTTAGCTTTGAGTTATCAGAGAGCCCTGCTTGCTTGCTTGGAGGCAAACAGTATTTATCTCTGGTCTAATTACTTAGAGATCCAATGTGGCCAGGCAAATATACCAGTAAGATCTAGCTAGTCTCACGATGATTGTGGCAGCATGAGACAATATTTATACCAGCCAGTATAGAATACATGGTCAGATAAACTGCCACATTCAAACTGTCCTCTTCCTATCTACAAAGTGACCTGCAGGCAGCAACTCCAGGCCAGATGCAGAGGCTCTGGGCAGGTGTACTACAACAGACACTCAGGGGTTACTCCCGGCTCTTTCACTCAGGAATTACTCCTGGCTGTCCTCGGGGGGACCATATGGGATGCTGAGGATCGAACCCAGGTCAGCCTCGGTGCAAGGCAAATGCCCTACCCGCTGTGCTATCGCTCTGGCCCTCTGCTCCAAATTTTAAATGGTTCATTTAAAATAAAAAAAATATTGTTTTAAACAGTATTTAAAGAATTCTTTGTAATCTTGAGAAACTTATGATGTGGACCGAGTTTAGTAAGAATAAAAAAAATCAGTATCAACTCAGAGGAAGTTCAAATCCAACATTTTTAAGGATGGAAGTTACAAAGAAATTGTTCCTGAGTAGGATCCAACCCTAGTGAGTTATAGGATATATATCAGGAGGTGAATTTGCCAGACTATGGAAGTGTTAAGCTGGCTCCATTGCTTTAGGAATAAGCCTGCTATCTAAGCTACCATGGCAGCATTAAAGAAGAGTGTCAAAGCTGGCATCACTCACGAATGTAGCTATAAAGTTCTTAAACTCACACCAAACAACCACAGTAGCACAGAGGATTTTATCCAAGAATTTGAGAGTATTTGTATGAAGGGATTTAATTTATTTCAGGTCGTTTTATCCAGTTAGAGCATATCAGTGCTCTCAAGGAAATGAGGTAAAAATATTCCCTAAACAATTGAGAATATTCAATGATATAAGAAGAAAATGATTTTGACAAAGCAATTAGAAAAGCTACATGTACAGTTAAAATGAGAGAAAGACAGATGTATACTGTCACAATTATGCGACATTTTTAAATTATAAATTTAAAATTAAATTATTTTTATCAAAGGAAGTAAATGTAGTAAAACTAGGTTGTACTAATGAATTGACAGAACTTTCAATTGATTCATTATTTTTGTAACAAGTCAATAAGGATATGTATGTACACACACTCCATATACTATATGATGAAATATTACAAACCAGCAATAAAAGGATACGTCATATTATAGAGTATAGAAATTGAGCTTTTTAAGAAAAAATACTGACTTAATACTGACTAATTTTAAGAAAAATACTGACTCTTAGGACAATCCCAGGGGACTGGAGCGATAGTACAGCAAGTAGGGTGTTTGCCTTGCAGGCGGCGACTCAGGTTCAATCCCTGACATCCCATGTGGTCGGTCCCCTGAGAACCGCCAGGAGTAATTCCTGAGCTAAGAGCCAGAAGTAACCCCTGAGTATTGCCAGGTGTGACCCAAAAAGCAGAAAAAAAAAACAAGAAAATCCCAGACTACAGATCTAAATGGTGGAAAATTAGTAAATCAACAAAAATTAGAATGAAACGATTTTTCAAAGAAAAAAGTCTTTAAATTTTTTTTCTTTTTTTTTGTTTTATTTGGAAAAAATAGTCTTAACACACCCAAGAGAACTATAATTTGTAACACAAATCCACATAGACTTATTTAAATGTTTGCATGCTGGTTTTTATATTCATATATGCATATTTTCATATACATATTCAGATATATGTAAATGTGCGGCTCTACATAGAAACATTTGTTTTTAAATGATGACTCACAAATAAGATTAAGGTGAAAACAAAAGACTGCTCAGTGAATGTGAACTAAGAACAAGACACAAGGGTCACTCAGAAAGTCAAAGTCATAGAATTTTTATGAGAGAATTATCACAATAGTTACAAAAAATTAGATTTTTAGAAAATTCTTCTGAGACACATGTTAAAATGTTTGGAGGCCAGAGTGTGGTTATAGTAGATACCTCAATATCTCAGAATAAGTTTTCAGTATAATAATCAGTCTGTAATAATCACTCAGCAAAGTTACATGGTTTTAAGGCCTTCAGACCTCAACATTTGAGATGTTTGTGCTAGATAGAATGTACTTCAGTAATGTGCGTGTGGACAAATGTCCTTCAAATCCTCAACAAGAATAATTGTGCTCTAAAGGCAGATTGAGCTGCTGGTTGGAGATAGTTGACTTGAACTCTCGTTCTCAGAGGATCTTCCCACTGATGTGTTTCTTGGTTTTAAGTTGTTGGTCTGCATAATAATTCAGACCGTAGTAGACTGTGGCGTACAGATAGGAAAATGGAACTTTGGAGAGAAATAGTGCCGCCTGTGCATTCCTGGGCTGTGGTATGGTACAGAGGCGCTGCCAGCTAAAGGGAGAGCTGGTTAATTTATTCTTTGGGGATGGCTTTTTTGAGTCGGTCCTGGACATGGTCCCTGCTGACATCTGGCTTGGAGAGCACCAGGCGCGTTTGCCTGCCCCAAGCTACTGTTTTCCTCTGGCTCTGTCATTAAATCCCTTTGCACTAAAAATAGCTCCCTTCCACACCCCAGTCCCTCCCAGAGGCTTCTTGAAGGCTTTGCCATCCTAAGTATGTTGACCTTAATGTGTGTATCTGCAGACTATTGTGGTGTCTTGAAGGGGACATTCCTGGTAAGTGAACCAAAGCTGTTTTCATGTGTTAGGTTTTCCTCATTTGCTGGGAGTGGTTTGGCTGGGCTAGCTAGTAGCCCATTAGACCCCTAGGTAGACCCCAGGCTTGCCACTTCTTGCCTCCGCAACTCCGCTCTGGGTGACTCTACAAGCATCCAGGGCCTTTCTTCCCACAAGGGTTTCTGCACTTCTGGGATGAGAAATCAGAGTAATGGTTAGATTATGGCTTTTCTTTTTCTAAAAAGAAATTTGGTCTGGGAGTCACATCCAGCATTTTCAAGGGTTACTCTTAGCTCTGCATTTAGGAATTACTCCTAGTGGTGCTTGGGGGATGAGATACCAGGGATCAAACCCATGTTGACTGCCTGCAAGGCAAGCAGTCTACCTGCTGTAATCTCTCTGACCCGTGTGGCTTGCCTGCCTTTTTCTTTCTTTCTTTCTTTCTTTCTTTCTTTCTTTCTTTCTTTCTTTCTTTCTTTCTTTCTTTCTTTCTTTCTTTCTTTCTTTCTTTCTTTCTTTCTTTCTTTCTTTCTTTCTTTCTTTCTTTCTTTCTTTCTTTCTTTCTTTCTTTCTTTCTTTCTTTCTTTCTTTCTCTCTCTCTCTCTCTCTCTCTCTCTCTCTCTCTCTCTCTCTCCCTCCCTCCCTCCCTCCCTCCCTCCCTCCCTCCCCTCCCTCCCTCCCTCCCTCCCTTCCTTCCTTCCTTCCTTCCTTCCTTCCTTCCTTCCTTCCTTCCTTCCTTCCTTCCTTCCTTCCTTCCTTTCTCTCTCCTTCCCTTCCCTTCCCTTCCCCTCCCCTTCCCTTTCCTTTCCCTCCCCTCCCTTCCCTTCCTTTCCCTTCCCTTCCCTTCCCTTCCTTCCTTCCCTTCCCTTCCCTTCCCTTCCCTTCCCTTCCCTTCCTTCCCTTCCCTTCCCTTCCTTCCCTTCCCTTCCCTTCCCTTCCCTTCCCTTCCCTTCCCTTCCTTCCCTTCCCTTCCCTTCCCTTCCCTTCCCTTCCCTTCCCTTCCCTTCCCCTTCCCTTCCCCTTCCCTTCCCTTCCCTTCCCTTCCCTTCCCTTCCCTTCCCTTCCCCTTCTTCTTTTTCTTCTTCCACATTGTGGATTGCAATATACATTTAGAGGTTATCATGTGTATCCCTTTTGACTATATTCAATGCTAAGTTCTAGGCTGGTATTAGCATTTTTTGACGATTATTAGCACACTCTTTCCTTCTCTGTCTTAGTTAATGTTTCCTTCTTAATCTGTTCCTCCCCCAAGGCAGCATTTCTGTCCTGCCTTATTTCTGATGGTTAAACTGTGTTTGACACTTCAAGATACAGCAGACGTTGATGTAAAGTTATTGCTCTCTGCTGCTCTCCTAGACGTGAGGCTGATGGGATTCTATCTATGATTTAATTTTATGCCTAAATAACTCCTCCAAGATATTTTGATTTTTTTCATTTTGCGATAAGAAAACCGCAAAGAAGGCATCACTTGCCCACGTTATACAGACTGAGTTCAGAAGCGAAGGCTGTTCATATGTTTATGTTTCCTTTGAATGGTTACCAAAGCTAAGTCCTGTGTAGATCCCACTGGGCCCATGCTGGTCTCAGCATCAAAACTCTCTTCTATAGTGTTAGCACAAGTTATGGTTGCTGAGCACCTCCCCTGGCTCTTGAACCTACCAAGGGAGACCCTAAGGGAATGGAACACCCGGGTTATGTTATCTCACACCTCCTCTGTCTTCTCAGTAGGACCACCCCAATAGCCTCTATCTCTTTAAGAGACTCTGATCCCATTTAAGTTCATTCTTCCTTTAAAAGCAATTCTCTCATCTCTTCACCTAAAATAGTGATAGTGCTAACTGACATGGTACTCTGCCGCACTGATGCTTCCAGGCTCTCGATGGCCTTCCTGCTATCCTGAGTTCTGAGCTCCTGAGGGGCCACTCACCACATTCTTTTGGTAAATGAGGTAGGAGAGACTCTGCCTGATGTAGAGGGAAGGAGAGATAGTGTCTGAGATGTGGGTGGAGCCGTGACGAGTCTGTCCATTTCCTCAGCAGGTTCACGCCAGGCAGATGAACCTGGCAAATTCTTCGCAGGTCACTGGCTTTGTCCTCCTGGGGCTCTCTCAGGTATGGGAGCTTCGGCTGCTCTTCTTTGTTCTCTTCTCCGTTGTCTACCTTATGACTGTCACGGGGAAATCTCCCTCATCGTGGCCATCGTTGCCTCTGACCCGCGCCTGCACACCACCATGTACTTCCTATTGGGCAATCTCTCCTTCCTGGACTTCTGCTACTCCACCATCACGGGCGCCTCGCATGCTGGCAGACTTGCTGTCAGGCCACCCTGTCATTTCCTTCGGGGGCTGTCTCACCCAGCTCTTCTTCTTCCACTTCATCGGCGGCATCAAGATCTTCCTGCTGACGGTCATGGCCTCACGACCGCTATGTGGCCATCTCGCAGCCCCCTGCGCTACGTGCTGATCATGAACAGGACCGTCTGTGGCGTCCTCATGGCGGCCTCCTGGGTAGGTGGGTTTATCCATTCCATAGTGCAGATCGGACTCACAGTCCATTTGCCCTTCTGTGGGCCAGACAAGCTAGATAACTTCTACTGCGATGTGCCCCAGCTGATCAAGTTGGCCTGCACGGACACCTTTGCCCTGGAGCTGCTGATGGTGTCCAACAACGGCCTGGTCACGCTCATGTGCTTCCTGGTGCTCCTCGGCTCCTACACGGCGCTGCTGCTCATGCCCGGAGCCACTCATGGGAGGCCCGCAGCAAGGCACTGTCCACCTGCGCCTCCCACCTGGCCGTGGTCACCATCATCTTCGTGCCCTGCATCTACATCTATGCCCGGCCCTTTCGGACATTCCCCATGGACAAGGCCGTGTCCGTGCTGTACACGATGGTCACGCCCATGCTGAATCCGGCCATCTACACCCTGAGGAACAAGGACGTGATCACGGCCATGAAGAGGTTGTGGAGGAGGCCAAAGGACGCCCTTGCCTCCCTGGAGCACTGAGCATCGGGGACTGCATGGCCACCTCCAACAGACTTGGCCCTGCCGGCCTGAGCTGCTCTGCTGGTCTTTCATTTTATTTATTTATTTTTCCTTTTTTGGGTCACACCCGGCCATGCTCAGGGGTTCCTCCTGGTTCTGCACTCAGGAATTGCTCCTGGCGGTGCTCAGGGGACCCTATGGGATGCCAGGGATTGAACCCAGGTCAGCTGCGGGCAAAACAAATGCCTCTCTGCTGGACTATCGCTCCGACCTCTTCTCTTCTGTTCTTGACCTCAGCAAAGTTGTGGTGTCGAGCTAGAAAATTGAATGAGTGAACTTGAACTTCTCCCAAATGCTGGCTGGGCGCTTGGTCCTGGTTTCACGGGGCATGAGTTGAACCCTACGAGGGGAGAGGGCTGGGGAAAGGGAAGCCAGGAGGTAGGTTTAGAACAAGGCTGAGCTCTTGGGGCACAAAGAGGTTTTGGTATCAGGGTCTGAGGACTGAAGCTGGGGCGAGCCTTGTCCTCTCTCCTCATCTCCGCATGTCAGTGCAGAGTCAGTCACGCCTCTTTTTTTTCTATAGCTGTAAGATTTTCTTCACAAGTATTAACCTGCTGAAGAGTTGGAAGAATAGCTAGTTTAGGGGAGTCCAGGACGCTTTGCTTCTGTGTATAAATTCAAAGTCTCTCTCTCTCTTTCTTCTCTCTCTCTCTCTTTTTGAGAGCAGAGGCATACCCCACGATGCTCAGGGGTTGCTCCTGGCACTGCACTCAGGAATTACTCCTGACGGGGCTCTGGGTATCCTATGCGATGCTGGGATTCAACCCTGGTCAACTGTGTGCAAGGCAAACGCCCTTCCCGCTGTGCTATCGCTCCAGCCCCTCAAACAGTCTCTCTCTCTCTCTCTCTCTCTCTCTCTCTCTCTCTCTCTCTCTCTCTCTCTCTCTCTCTCTCTTTTTGCTTTTTTGGTCACACCCGGCAATGCTCAGGGGTTACTCCTGGCTCTGCACTCAGGAATTACTCCTGGCGGTGCTTGGGGACTATATGGGATGCCGGGATCGAACCCAGGCTGGCGCAGGCTGGCCGCATGCAAGGCAAATGCCCTACCCGCTGGGCTATCGCTCCGGCCCTCAAACAGACTCTTTAAATGGGTAAATGGTTATTGTTCTCAGCAGCACAGTCCCTCTGAACTCTGGCCTCCATTAAAGGGACCGTGGCATGGAGGACCAACACTGCTTCCTTGCCCGCTTGGCACTGCAATAGCCAAGGGTTAAGGGGTACTGCCTAGCACTGCCCAATTGCTATGTGTGACTCTGACCACGTTCTGCCTGGGTGACTGGGCATGAGAGCGAGTCTGCCTGAGTGCCCTGAGGGCCTGGCCCCTGTGCACGAGGTTTGGCCTCTCTGGCCAGGACTGAACAGTGTCCTGGTGTGTGGTTCGGAGTGAGGGTCCTGTGGCCTCACTTGCATGTTCTCCCTGACTAGGTTCTTTTGCCTCACAATTCTGTCACATCAGCCCTGAGCGAGTGCAATGCCCGGCACTGACTCTCCTCCCCACGACTGTCTGTGTTGCCTGAGAGCACACATGGTCTTGGGTTCGTCCATGTTTAGAGGAAGCTGAGGGGTTAGGATGGCTGCCTCCAGCCCGCCCTTTGCCTCGTTGTCCTGTCCTCTTGGGCTTCACTGTAACCACAGACAAGCTGGTTCTGGGGCAGCCTGGAGGAGCAAGGCAAGAGGCCTCCAGGAGGAGCAAGGCAAGATTCTCCATCCTTGTTTGCCTTCACCCTTCCTTTGTTTCTCTGCAGTCGGGTTTTCATGGGTCTCTGTCTCCCGCTCCTTTGTTTCTGCTGTGATCTCTCTCTTCCTCTCTGAACGTCCCCTAGCTACACTCTGTGTTCAGGCCTAGACTCTGGTGTGCTAAAGGGACACAGCGGGAGTTAGAAAGTTCTTTTTCTCTTGCCTACCAGATTTCATGACGCTTATGGTAAAGAGTAAAATGACTCAAAATACCAAGTTCTTGACTTATTTCTGTGTGTGTTTATGAAGCCTTTGGAATAAAAAGCTTAATTGAAGCATGATTTAAGGAAAACATTTAACGATTTATTGTTTGTGGCTAAGTTTCCTTTGTGTGACCGAATGATGCTAGTAAGGGTGAAACCACATGTGGGACCGTAGTGATAGCACAGTGGGAAGGGTGTTTGTGTTTGCCTTGCACGCAGCTGACCTGTGTTCAATCCTGGCATCCCATATGGTCCCCTGAGCACTGCCAGGAGTGAGTACAGAGCCAGAAGTAACCCTTGAGTATTGCTGGGTATGACCCAGAAAGCAAAAAAACCAAACCAAATCAAACCAAACCCACATGTGAGCATAATGGCAGAAGAACTGGAGGAGAAAAGAGGGACTCACACAGTGACTTGCTCAGTGTTGGTGCATCTCACCAGGGTTCGGGTCACTCCTGCTCACATTGGCTCTTGAGGAGGCTGAGACATCTAGGAGACTGAAGATGGTAGATAAGGCGAGACGTTCAGATAGCAGCCTGCCTGACCACCGTCCTTCTCTAAGGAGGGGCTGCAGTGTCAAGGGGACTCCTGGTGGACAGCAAAATGGACAGAGCAGTGAGCAAACTATTGTCACATTCTTCACATTGTTCCTCAAGAATCCTTACTTCTCCACCACAGTCATGACAGTCAGTGGACGGTGGCATTAGTTGGAACTTAGAACAGTGATTGATCTGTAAGTGGTAAACTTACTTCTAGGCCATTTATTCTTTTCTTTTTGGGTCATACCTGGCAATGCTCAGGGGTTACTCCTGGCCCTGCACTCAGGAATTATTCCTGATGGTGCTCAGGGGGCCATATGGAATGCTGGAGATCGAACCCAGGTCAGCTGCATGCACGACTTACACCCTCCCTGCTGGACTGTCTCTCTGTCTTAAGGCCATTTTTTCTGTGCAAGTTCAAAGTCAGTGATATCCGGACTTTTTCCATTATTCAGACGACTGGCTTAAGACAGGTGGTCACCCACAGGTGGTCGCCTTTCCCCTCCTGTCCACGGTGGCCTGGGTACTCCTGGCCTGAGCAGTATCACATTGTTGGGTGAGACTTGCTGTTGGGGTCCCCAGATCTGAGCACTGCTTGAGAGTCCCTAATACACCCAGACAAATTCAAGCAAAATAAGAGTTGATCACTCTCTTGCTTAACTCTTCCAAAGATGCCCCTTAGTTATCCAAACGGAAGAGTGAGCCGACAGCCTGCTTAGCCTAGTTCCAGGCCAGAGCCCAGCCCCTCACTCCTCTCCTTCCCGTGTCACCCTACACTTACTCTGGCTTCTCACCCCGAGGTCTCTATGTGCTGCTTGCTGTCTCTAGAATGTTCTTCTGACTTTTTACTCTGCCCTCTCTCACCCCAGCTACAGCCTCTGTGCTTCGAGCTGTATTTCCTTCATCTTTGATTAAAAATAGTCTATCCTTAATAGACCTGTGAACACTCTCATCTCTTCTTTCAAGAGCATTTATCCCAAATCCCAACTAGGTGATTTACACACTTAGGTGGCGCTTTGGTTCTTTGTTAGCCACACCGGCTGTAGCAGCTCCTCAGATAGTCTCATTGTGTGCAGTGTTGCCTTGTCATAACCCTGATGAGCGGAGATGTTGTCCCTCGACCCAGCTCTGGGTCCCTGTCTGCATGTGCAGCCCTTCCCCCACTCCATGCTTGCGTGGTGTTTCTCCCTGGGAATCCAGGTTCCTCCCAAAGAGGGCACTGGGTGTGAGTGCTACCCCCCCCCGCCCAGCAATGTCCTCTGTAGGCTTGGCCCTGCCTGTGCCCTCTGCAGTCGGGATAAGCTCTGACCTCTCAGCCCATGACTGTGTGCTGGAATGGAAAATGAATGAGTGAGCACAAATGATCATTTCTTTGTAGAAGTGTTCAGGCCAGCCTGTGCCAGTCAGTACCAACCTTTGCCAGAATATGCCACCACATGCCAATCCACACTATGATTCCAGCCTTACCAGCCTGTGCCAATTTGTACCAATTGATGCCAGGTTGCCACTCGATGTTAATCCATGCCACACAATGCCAATCAGTGCCAGCCCATGATGGCCTATGTTAGTCCACGCCAACACATGACAATATGCACCAGTATTTGTCAGCATGTACCAGTCTATGTGATGCAACATGCTAACCTATACCAGTCTGTGTCAGCATAATTAAGCATATTTAATCTATCCTGGCTCATGCCAGTTGATATCAGCTCTTCCCAATATGTGTCAGTGCCAACCAACATGTGTAAGCTGATGCCAAGCTGTGTAAGTCAGTGCAAACCCATTCTAGCCCATGTCAGTCTATGCCAGCCTTGCCAGTGATGCTAGTCAACTCAAGCTTATACCAATTATTCTAGCCTATGATAGCCCATGCCAGACAGTACCAACTTCTGAGTTCACACCAATCTGTGGTAGCTGAAAACCCATCATAACTAATGCCACCCCTGCTGGTCAGTGACAGCCAATACCCACCCACTCCAGCTCATACCACTTGAGACCAACCCATGCCCAGAATTGCCATTTCAGTCCATATATACATGTGACTTTTGATGTCAGTTTGTGACAGTCTTATAGATGCCAACTCCATACAAATTCATACTAGCCCAGTGTCATCTGGTGTTGGTCCATGCCAGTCTGTGCCAACTGGTTCCAACCAGCATCACTGCCAATCCATACAAACAATACCAGTCTGTACCAGTGTATGACACCATGTAACAGCTAATGGAAAACTTTCAGTTGGTGCTAACTTGTTCTCAGTGCCAACCCAAGCTAGTCTTTATTAGTCCATGGTAAATTTTTTTGACTTTTTGAGTCACACCTGGCGATGCTCAGAGGTTATCTGGCTCTGCACCCAGGAATTACTCCTGGTGGTTCTTGGAGGACATATGGGATGCAGGGATCAAACCCGGGTCAGCTGTGTGCAGGCAAATGCTTTTCCTGCTGTGCTGTCTCTCTGGCCCCAAACCATTGCAGTTTTTGCCTTTATACAATACCTTTATATTTAAGCAGTTACAACATTCCAGTCTGTCACAGTGTACACTAGCCTGTGAAAAATCACTGCTGGCATTTGCCAACCTATTTTAGTCTGTACCAACCCAAGCTAGTTATGCCATTGTGTGTCAGTCTGCCACTCAATACCAACTTATAGAAACCCATATCAATTCATGCCAGTCCTGTGCCAACCTGTGCCAGTCCATCCTAATAAGTTAGTGGTGTGGCTTATGTTAGTGGATGCCAATTCATATCAACCCATGCCAGCCAGCTCCTGCTAACATGTGTCAATCTATGAAAACCTGCAACAGTCAGTGCCAGTTCATGCCAGGAAGCACCAGTGCTTTCTAGTCCATGACAACAAATGCCAACCAGTGCCAGAGGATGCCAATCAGTGCGAACCAATTCTAGTATTCTACAACTCATGCAAGTTGGTAGCAACTCATACATTATGCCAGTCTCTATCAACCCATGTTAGTTTGTCAACCTCTACCTACTGATCCCATTCCATGCCAATAGGTGACAGCCTGTACCAGCTCATACCAACCTGTCAATTCAGACCAACATGTGTCAGTGTTAGCCTATGCTTGTTGGTACCAGTTAACAAGGCACATGCCATTAAGTGCCAGCCCATGCCAACCAGGGTCAACCTATGTGGCAGTCTGTGCCAGTCAATGCCAGCCCTGTCACTGCTCATTATGCTGTCCTGTGCCAACCCAGGCTAGAGCTATCCAACACAAGCCTTCAAACACAGTGCCAACCCAGGCCATTCATTGCCAGTGAAAGCCAACCTGTGCTTGTCAATGCCAAATGGTGCCAACCTGTGTCAGTACATGCTAGTTTGTATCAGTCTGTGCCCACCCGAGTTGGTGCAGCACAGCTATGTCCATCAATGCCAAAATTCTTTTCAGGGCCAGGTAATGTCAGCCCATGTAAGTCTGTAATCTGTGCCAGTCAGTACCAGCTACACCAGGTCTGTGCTCTCCCTTGCCATCTATGCCAGTAGGTACCCATGCATGCAGTCACATGCTACTCAGTTTCAGCTCATGCCATCCAGTACTAGTGTGTGTCAGCATGTGCCAGTTGGTATCAAACTACCTGTCTATGCCAGCCTATGCCACTTGATGCCAACATGTGCCTCTAGTACTAGTCTTTGGCAATCTGTGTAAGCCACTTAGAATCTATGCCAGCCTCAGTCTGTACCAGTCCTTACCAGCTGTTGTGTTTGCATATACCTTGTGCGGTTGGGAATATTTTGCAGCTCAATAAGTCAATTGCAGTGACAGCTGTGTCTTAGAAGGACAGCCCTCATTTCTGTAAAATGAGTATCTGGTCATTTGCTTATATTATATATGAGTGCTTGAAAGCACATAATCTGTTTTATATTTATATTAGAGCAACACTAGCAAACATTTCAGTGCCACAGAATCTTGCAAATTAAAAATTTATCTAGTTAAAATACACGTGTTCCCCACCCACAACATATTTTCACAGTAACAGTGTAATGTAAAAGCTTAAGATATCCCCGATGTCAACAAATTAGATCATGTCTTGGGCGACTAAAGAAGGTCAGGAAGGGCTGAAGAATGCTATGATCCATCAGTGTTGAGCATAGTTTTACAGAGCACTCAGCTGTGATGACCATTGCCTCAGGGGAGGAAGGAAGCTTATGAGAACAGCTACGCCAGAAGCAGCCCGCAGTCGATATATGTTATGTTTTTTTAATTTTTTATTTTTAAAATTACAAAGATATACAATTAAAAAGTTCATATTTGACCTTAACAGTACCAGGTTCTGTTAAAAGGTAAAAGATGACTTTTCAGCTCTAACTTGGAACACTTGTCATAAACCTCTTGTCAGAAAGTTCTCACAGTGGGAGTTGGTATAATACAGTCTAGAAAGGAACATTGGTTGTTATGTAGGTGCCACCTAATCCAAGTTCTAAACTACCCATAGAAACAATGTTCAAAAACTTGTTTTTTCTTGGGCTGGAGCAGTAGCATAGCAGATAAGGTATTTGTCTTGCAGACATCCAACCTAGGTTCAGTCCCGGCATCCTATATGGTCCCCTGAGCACCACCAGGAGTAATTCCTGAGTATAGAGCCAAGAGTAATTCCTGAGCATCACTGGGTGTGACTCAGAAAGTCCCCTCCCCCAATTTTGTTTTTTGCTTTTTTGGATCACACCCGGCAATGCTCAGGAGTTACTCCTGGCTCTGCACTCAGGAATTGCTCCTGGCGGTGCTCAGGGGACCCTATGGGATGCTGGGGATTGACCCCGGGTCAGTCACGTGCACAGCAAATGCCCTACCCACTGTG
The DNA here is from genome assembly GCA_021461705.1 of Cryptotis parvus. Taxonomy (NCBI): domain Eukaryota; kingdom Metazoa; phylum Chordata; class Mammalia; order Eulipotyphla; family Soricidae; genus Cryptotis; species Cryptotis parvus. The sequence goes on along the minus strand of JAJIBD010003288.1, from coordinate 30,062 downwards.
CTGTTTCTCTGGCCCCCAAATTGTTTTTTCTTTTAAAAACTGTATTAAAGTACTGTGGTTTACAAAGTTATTCATAGTTTCAGACATACATTGCACCATCCCCAGTCCGCCTCCAGAGTCAGCTTCCCCCCCACCAGCGTTCTCAGGTTCCTCCCATTCTACCCTCCGCCTCCACCCCCAGCTGCCATCTTGACAGGCCCCTTTTTGAGTTTGCTTGTTAAAGTTTGGGTGTCATGTTTCAGTGTTGCTGTGTGGTTTGTATGTTTAGCTCTAGCATTCTTTACACCTTCAATGTTCCTGAACCCCCATTGCTTCTCATCTGACTTTTTATCCCCCACCCTCCATCTTTTTTTTTTTTTTTTTTTTGCTTTTTGGGTCACACCCAGCAATATCAAGGGTGTCTCCTGGCTCTTTACTCAGGAGGTGCTCAGGGGACCATATAGGATGATGGGAATGAAACCTGGGTTGGCTGCATGCAAGACAAATGCTCTCCCACTGTGCTATCGCTCCAGCCTCCATTCTATTATTTTTCTCTTTATTCTGTGCTCTGGGGCCAAGGGTGATCGGGACACTCCTCCTTTATTTATTTATTCATTTATTTATCTATTTATTTATTTATGTATTCATTTATTCATTCATTCACACATTTATTTATCTATTCACTCATTCATTCATTTATGTATCATTTATTTGTTTGTTTGTTTATGTATGTGTCCCTCCTTTTAAACCATCCCTTCATCCGGTTATTCTGAATACAACATATAAGTGATGTCATCCTGTGTTTATCCTTCTTCTGGCAGACTTCGTTTAACATGATATCGTCTAGTTGCATCCATGCTTCAGCGAGTTGCATGAGTGCCTCATACCTTACAGCTGTAGCATCTTGCTGTGTGTATCCACCCCATCTTTATGATCCTCCGATCTGCCCTTGGACATGCAGTAACCAAGTTCCATCAAATCTCTGAGGACCTTAGCTTTGTTGTGGCCTAACTACCTTGTGGGGCACATAGTAAATTTGTCCCAAGGAATATTTGGTCTGCCTAGTAATTTTGAGAACTCTGACAGCAGTAACTAGAGCATATTTTAGTAGCAATTGGATGAAAACTTGTTTTAAGTATAAAATACCCAGTTGAGGGATTCCCCCCATTCCCCCACCCCTGCCCTCTGCGCTTCGTCTTTCCTTTCTCTCATTAAGTTCACCTCATCCCTTGATGTGTTGGAGATGAGCCCGGCTTTCCTCTCCAGTGCTGACTTTTCTCCTTCCTTTAGAAGCCTCCTGGGACATTCGCCTAATGTGCATCTCTCTCTGGAGGTCCGGCTGGCAATGCAAAATGAAATGTGCCTCCTTCTCTCCCCTCGGCTCCCCCTCCCTCCTCTCTTGTGTTCAGGGGCTTCTGGATCTGTGCTCAGGAATCACTCCTGGCTATGCTTAGGGGAACCATATACTATGCCAGGAATCAAACCTAGGTCAGCTGTTAAAGTTTGGGCAAAAGTAAGTCATGTGCACTAAAGTAAGGCAGTTGCTCTACTTGCAGTGTTATCTCTTTAGCCAGTGCACAATTTCGCTGAATGGTTTTACTCTTTGACATCACACCATCGCTTACAGAGACCTAGGCTAGTATTGTTTAGAACTTGGGGTCCTTACCCTGTCCCATGCATTTCCTAGAAACAGTAGCACTCTTCACTCAGGGAATGGCAGGTCCATCTCTGACTATTATAATTGTCTCCCAAAGCTGAGGCCATCTCCAGGACCCCGTACACCTTGCTGGCAATGGCGACAATTCCTTTAAGTTGATTTTACTTCAGCACTGTACTAAAAAAAAAGTCTTAAATGGCTCCTAATGGCCTCTGAGGGGATCTTGCCTTGAGCCTTGCTTTGGAGTGCTTCTTGTATTGACCCAGATCTGCCTCTGAATCCTCGTCTTCTCTAGAGTCCCTAGGAGGGATGTTGGGGCCTTTGCGCAAGCTGTGGGACTGTTCTCAGTGGAGGACATTCTTCCTCTGAGCTAAGTTGCTTTGCTCTGGAGCGCTCTTAGGTGGCCTAATGAGTTCAAGGCGGCCATTACCTTCCTTTCTGGTGTTCTTCTTAGCCCACACTCAGGTGTGCCAAGGAAAGCCTTAACACTACATACGCCTTTGCCCGGCAGGGCAAGAATTCTGTTGGCTTGTCTCATATAGCCCCAGGAAAGAGGGAAGAAAAGACTTCACATTCCATTTTCTGTGAGACAAATATTTATTGAGTACTTACTGTGTCTGCCAGGTATTGGGTATTGCTCACCATGTTGCAGAGAGAGAGGGGAGGGGGAGAGGGAGGGAGAGGAAAGGAGAGAAAGGGGCAAGAGAGGGAGGAAGAGAGAGATAGATACTTCAGGAATCAGACTAAATTCCCTGCCTGTTTAGAATTCGTATGTCCGTGTATGTGGGTGCGTGACTCTGCTTGTCTGTGGTGTGGGGAGAGAAACAAACGGATAGTTTCTGTGACATGGTTGTGTTCCCTGATTTGCTCTTTGGGGCTTTTCATTCTGGCAACATGAGTGATTGAGGCGGACTTCCTGTAAATCAGTGTTGTTAAACTTGAGACTATCAGTGTCCCAAGGTAAGTGATTCCCTTTTTTTTCTCTTATGCCTGTTCTTTGGGGGAAAACAGAAAGCAAACATGCTTAATTTCACAGTTCTAAGCAGGCCCTATGATTTCCCAGTTCATAAAACCTCTTGGGGCTATCCTTGCAGACGGGTCTTTTAGTACTGACTGGCAGATGCTGTTTCCTCTGCATCGGCTGGAGAGGACGGTCTGGGTCACCACCAGAAATCATACTCTCACTCCTGACTTCCCAGAGCCCAGGGCACTAGGGCATGAGCTCTGACTCTCAGCCCAGATCTCACCCAAACCCCACACGCGAACAGGAAGAGTCATTTCTGGGACTGCTCACCTCTTCAATTGCCACTTCTCGAGAGCTGGGAGGCTCCCACAGCCTGCTCTAAACTAGTGGCAGCAGGGTGAGTATGGACTGCCTGGTGCCTTCCCCTTTCCTCTCCCAGAGCTCATCTGTGGAAGTTGAGGATTCCTTGAAAGGCCTCATCTCCTCTCTGTGGACATGGCCATTGGTCATTGACCATTGCTGGCTTTATTAGCCATCCACATAGAAGGAGAACAGAGATGCCGGTAGGGTCAGGATTGGTCACGGGACTCTTGAGCTTGATCACAACAGAATTTTCTCTTTAGTGTCCTGATAAATACCTGTAAAAACCTTCCTCAGGCTTTTATGTAGCAGAGAAAGAAAATACGCTCAGCAGGATGGGCTGAACTTTCTCCTTTTGTGTGATCAGTCTCACTGGAGGGGACAAGTCAGAGCCGGGGTCTTACTTCAGCATTTACGTCTTGTCCTTCCCCAACAGGTAAATCCCAGAGAAGAATGATCTCCGCAAATGACTCTTCAGTGACTGAGTTTATCCTCCTGGGCTTAACACAGCAGCCAGAGCTGCAACTGCCGCTCTTCCTCATTTTCTTAGGAATCTACCTGGCCACCGTGGTGGGGAATGCGGGCTTGCTAGTCCTCATCGGGCTGAACCCCCACCTGCACACCCCATGTACTACTTCCTCTTCAACCTTTCCTTGGTTGACCTCTGCTACTCCTCAGTCACAACGCCCAAAATGCTGCTTAGTTTCCTAACGCAGAACTCCATCCCCTTATGCTGAGTGCATGGCTCAGCTCTTTTTCTTCTGCTTCTTTGTTATCGATGAGTGCTATCTTTTGACGTCTATGGCCTATGATCGATACGTGGCCATCTGCAAGCCACTGCTTTACAGGGTCTCCATGTCGCATCAGGTCTGCTTCACACTGATGGTGGGTACATATATGATGGGGTTGGTGGGTGCCATGGCCCACACAGTGTGCATGCTGAGAGTCACCTTCTGTGGCGACAATGTCATCAACCACTACATGTGCGACATCCCTCCTCTCCTCCGTCTCTCTTGCACCAGCACACAGGTCAACGAACTGGTGGTTTTTGTTGTGGTGGGTGTCAACGTCACGGTACCCAGTCTCACCATCTCTCTGTCTTACACTCTGATCCTCGCCAGCATCCTCCGCATCCGCTCCACGGAGGGCAGGTCCAAAGCCTTCAGCACCTGCAGCTCCCACTTCATTGCTGTCTTTCTCTTCTTTGGATCAGCGGCGTTCATGTATCTTAAGCCTTTTCCTGCTGGGTCCCTTGGTCAAGAGAAAATCTCCACAGTGTTTTATACCATCGTGGGGCCCATGATGAATCCCTTCATCTATAGCTTGAGGAACAAGGACGTCCAAATGGCTCTCAGTAGGACTTTGAAGAAAAGCATGTTCTTCTAAAGAGGAGTTTTGTCAACACTGATTCCAGATTATGACAAGGGCACCTATGGTGTGTAAAACTATGGAAATATTAGAAAGAAGTCTATATGGAAAGGCAGATGATCTTAAGACTAGTGGAGCTGAGGTAAATGCATAAGTAATTTTTCAGGAGTAGCTTTCATCCCTCATCCTGTCACAGAAGGCACAGGAATGACCCATTGGTATTTCCTCCTGATTTTTAGAGTTTTTAAAAAATTATTTCATTTTATTATTATTATTATTATTATTATTATTATTATTATTTTGCTTTTTTGGATCACACCTGGCAATGCTCAGGGGTTACTCCTGGCTCTGCACTCAGGAATTACTCCTGGCGGAACTTGGGGGACCTTATGGGATGCTGGGGATCGGATCCGGTTTGTCTCATGCAAGGCAAATACCCTACCCGCTGTGCTATCGCTTCTGGCCCCTATTTTCAGAGCTTATAAAGTTTTTTTTTGTTGTTTTTTGGGCTCTTGGAGTGACACCACATGGTAATGCTCAGGAGTTACACCTGGCTTTGCCCTCAGGAATTACTCCTGGTGGTGCCCAGTGAAATATACAGGATGCCGAGAACCAAACCGCGTTGGCCACATGCAAGGCACATGCCCTCCCCACTGTACTATTGCCCCAGCACAGAGCTTATAAAGTTTTAAGTTGAAATAGTTGACTATGGTATCCCCAAATTTAAACCCATCCCCAAATGGTAAGATTGTGATATTTTTTGATTTAGACAGGTCTGAAATTCCTAGGAAGCTTTTTCATGGTTGTGTCAATTTTGGTGAATCTTAGATTTAGTCATTTATTCACTCACGGGGTTGGAGGTGGAAGGAAACTCTTTTGAAAGCCTGTTGAGGGGCTGGAGTGATAACACAGTGGGTAGGGTGTTTGTCTTGCACATGGCTGACCTGGGTTCAAGTTGCAGCATCCCATATGGTCCCCTGAGCACCGCCAGGAGTAATCCTGAGTGCAGAGCCAGGAATAACCCTTGAGCATCACTGGGTGTAACCCCAAAAAAAAAAAAAAGCCTGTTGAGTTTATAGAAGGAGAGTGGGCTATTTTGAGTAGAGTTGGGATCTTTGTTACTCAAAGAATTAACTATGGGAGATATTTCGTTGCTCTTCTTACCTTACCTCCTAAGAACGGGGTGTTGACATGACCCTTTTGAATAGGCAGGAGTAGAGTGGGGCTGTGCTGAGGTTTCCCCAAATAGCCCTTGACGTTTTCAGTTCCATCAGTGACATTTCCCTCAACCATTCCATGCACCATTTGGTCTCAGAGGTTTACATGGTGCAAATGACGCTACAGATATAGAAACTGGACAAATATCCTATAGGGGATGTTTTTAACACGTCTTCTTTGAAGCACTGTGATTTACAGTTCTGCTCACAATGTTCCCATACCAGAACGTCCACCAGAAGGTCCCTTTCCCTCCGCTGTTGCCCCTGGGGTCACTCCCAACCTCTCTTTCCCTCACCCCTTGTTAAGCTCAGTTCTCTAAACTAATTCTCAGGATCTGCTGATTGACCGTTCGTTATTCCCGTACTGTGTTTCTGTTTACCACATATGCGAGAGACCTTCCCACACATAACAGAGACCAAACTCTCCCTTGTTCTCAGAGTAGACCTGGGCTTATTTGTTGTTCTAGAGATTTGGCATTCCTGTATGCATTCTGAATACAAATTATTATCAGATATGATTTATAGGTATTTTCTCCTGCATGAACGCTTTTTATTCTTAGTGTTTTCCAAGGAATAGAAATTCTTAATCTTAGTCAGTTCTAATAGCTCATTTTTATTATAGATTGAGCTTTTAATGTCACATTTAAGAACATTTTTCTTAATCCTTAAGTTTCAAGAAATTTTCTCATTTTTCCTCCTAAGAGTCTGTAGTCTGTGATTTGGATCTATTTGGGTCTATGATTGTTTTTAGATTATTTTTGTGTGTGTGTGGTATGGACTGTTAAATATTTGTGTGTGTGTGTGTGTGGTATGGACTGTTAAATATTTGTGTGTGTGGTATGGACTGTTAAATATTTGTGTGTGTGTGTGTGTGTGTGTGTGTGTGTGTTGACAGACATAATCAACCTAGCCCCCCAACAGCCAATGCTGATTAACATGGTAGTAAACACTTGTGTGCTTCTGAGTAAAGGGAGTAAAACATACCTATGAGGAAGAAAGTAGCTGTGTCACACGAAAAGTTTATATTTAACTTTCAGTGAAGCAGCCAAGCTGTTTCAAGAGGTTTAATTCTTATGTTCTTAGTAATAAGCACTTCGGAGATGTCAAGCATCTTTTCATGAGCTTATGTTTCACTTGTACATATTTTTTATGAAATATCTTTTTTTTAAATATTGTGTCTGTTAGCTCAATGTTGCATTATAAAATAATTACAAAGAAAATAATATTTTCTTTTGTCAGAAACCAAGGAAATAATATTTTCAAAGTATATATCTGGTAAATATATTTATCACGGGTAGCCTGGCAAGCTACCTGTGTCATATTTGATATGCCAAAAAACCAGTAACAATTATAGACCTCATTCCCATGACCTGAAGGCATGGTTTGAGGCTCTTCATATTCCTGGAGCGAGCAGATGCCCTTGGGACATATGGAGATGTTACTGGTGCCTGCTCGAGCAAATCAATTAATAACGGGAAGACAAGAAATACAAGTGATATCTGGTAACTAATTATTTTAAAACGAACTGTCTTAAAGTTAATATGCAGCACTTTCAACTTATGTTTGTATGGGTTATTATTTTTGACACTTTTCTCATACCTTTATGCCACTTCTTGGTATATTTGAAGCATATTTCCTATTGGCATCATATTGTTGGATCATTTCATTTATTTATCTATCGATATATTTATTTAATTAGTTTTTGTTTTGTTTTTGGGTCTCACCCAGTGGGACTCAGGGCTTACTTCTGGCTCTCTGCTCAGGGGTTACTCCTGGGCTGGTGGGGGCACATGAGACCATATGAGGGGGAAGCCCAGGTGGGCTATTACTTGCAAGACAAGCACTTGACCCACTGTATTATCATTCAAAAACACAGCTGGGTCTTCTTTTTTTTATTAAAAATTTTTTAAATTTCAGTTGGGTCCTTTTTAATGTACCTTAATCATCTCAGGTCCCCTCCCCTGCACTTGCACTCCCAGTGTTGAGTATTGAATCTGTTGCTTCACATAAGCTAGCGAGGAGGGGCTTTACCACTGAGCCGAATTGCCACAGTCTCTGCCTTATCAGTGACCTTTTACGTTTATTTATCTAGACTCTGATGATTATAGTCTCAGGGCTTATGACAGCATGTGTTCTTTTCTCAGCTTATTTTCTTCCTCCTTTCCTTCCTTCCTTGCCTTTATTTTTTTGTTAGATATATGCAAATAACTTTCCTTAATACTGCAGAGAAGTCTAAGCCCCCAACCTTTGCCCCGTGGTACTTCCAGACCGCCTCTTTCTTCCCCATCACCATTTCTCTCCTTTCCTGGGATTTTTTATTCCTGTACTCTAGAGCCAATGTTTTCCCCTCCTTTGAATCCTTCCATTCCCTAGACCTGTTACTCTACATACCCCGGTGAGTGAGACCATCAGGTAACTGTCTTCCGTGTCCCTTTGATTAGGGGTCACGATCACTTGATCACTTGATCACTTGAATCCCGTTATTCATCAATTTGCTTGAGCAGGCGCCAGTAACATCTCCATTGGACCCTATCATGTGCCAATGTAGCTCAATGGCATCTGGTTGATTCAGGAATATGAAGAGACTCAAACCGTTCCTTCAGGGTCTTGACAAGGAAGTCTGACCATCTTGTGGGTGGGCGGCCACGTGATCTTTGACATCCCGTGGGATCCAGTCCTAACAGCTCTAGTCCAGCAGTCGCCTCCAAATCGCATTACATGTCAAGCCCATCTGATTTTCGATGCCTTGGCAAACGAGACAGCGTCCCTGATTCTGGAATAGAGACGGAGGTCAGAACTCTCACTTAGGATTCCGTTCTCTCACTTGAGTGAGGCGTGATATTCCAAGCATAGCTCTTTTGATTCCTCTCTGGGAGACCCGAATAGCATTCTCATCCTGCTTTCGTAGGGCCCAGGTCTCTGAGGCATATGTTAATGCAGGGAGAACGGTGGAGTCAAAGAGATGTGCCCGGAGCCGGAGGTTCTTTGTCCTTTTAGCTATTTCTTCGATGCCTTTGAAGGCATTCCATGCTGCTCTCTTCCTCCTGTGCAGCTCAGGTTTTAGGTCGTTCATCATGTTGACTTCTCGACCTAGGTACACATAACTGCTGCATTCAGAGATGTTTGTTCCATTGAGCGTGAATGGGGCCTCAGGAGCTAGTTCATTTTTCATGAACATAGTTTTCTTCAGATTCAGCTGTAGACCTATCTTTCCACATTCTCAGTCAAAGTCAGCCAGCATTTGTGCCGCTTGGCTCATGTTTGGTGTTATTAGGACGATGTCATCAGCGAAGCGGGAGGTGGAGTAGTTGCTGACCATCTATCTTCATTCCCATTCCTATTGGGAATAAGGTCAAGTGAAGAATGGGAGTGAAGAATGGGAATGGGGTCAACGATATATTTCAGAGTTTAATTTTGGTTGAATGTGATCTGTAACATTTTAGTGACTATTTTGGCTACTGGAATAGACACACATAACTTGTACAGTTGGCTACCATTGATATTTTAGAATTTAGAGGGTGTAGAAAACTTGGTTTCTCTTAGCTTTCCTTTACTGTTTTATTTTTTTGTGAAAAAAATGTTATCTGTTTTTCCTGTATACCAGTGAGCATCACATGAGCAGGTGAGCTCTAAAAAGTTACTGAAGTACTGAACCAACTCATGAGGATTGTGTAGTATGTTTACCCTGATGTCTCCCATTCTGTACATTTCCTTCCCCATCCTCTTCTGAGTTCATTTACTTTGTTTGGGGACTAATAAATATATATATATATATATATATATATATATATATACACACACACACATATGTGTGAGAAATTATCTTAGACCTTTTTCTTTGGGAATGTCCTTCTCTCCCTCACTCTGTAAGGGTGGGATGCCAGGGATGGAACCAGGGTTGGTTGCATGCAAGGCAAATGCCCTCCTCGCTGTACTATCGATCCGGCCCCTCCCTTGGGTTTAGGTCTTGACATTTATACTTGACATTTGCGAAGTACTTGAACTCATAATTTATGTATTTCATTGGGTTTTAGAAATTTTTAGTTAAATATTAATATTATTATTTGTTGAATATTATTGTCAGGCTTACACTCCTCTTCGCCATCTGAGATGCAGTAAATGTTACATGTTTGTTTTCCATAGAGCCCTGAAGCTCTGTTTGCTTTATCTGGTCTGCTTCAAAAAAAAAAGAAAAAGAAAAGAAACCTTTTTCTTTCAGATCAACCAACTGGAAGGGACTGTTCTGGGCCCCGGGCCTTAGCAGCCTAGTAGACACTGAGGCCCTTGGAGCGTTCTCCCTGGTTTCTGTCTCACTACTTTTTATTATTCAGTGGTTACAGTGTGTGATTGGTCTTGAGTCACCTCTTTTCTCTGTGGTAATAGAACATTTAGCTGCTCAAGTTAACGTATTAGTGACAGCAGTTAAAGTTTTTTTTTTTTTTTTTTTTTTGCTTTTTGGGTCACACCCGGAAATGCTCAGGGGTTACTCCTGGCTCTGCACTCAGGAATTACTCCTGGCAGTGCTCAGGGGACCATATGGGATGCCGGAATTGAACCCGGATTAGCCGTGTGCAAGGCAAATGCCCTACCTACTGGACTTTTATATTTTTGGACCACACCCAGAAGTGCCCAGTGCCCATGTAGCTGTGGTGTGACAGGGCCTGTGGGGGTGGGCTGGGGATGGAGGGAACCCTATGGATCTAGAGATTGAACTGGCACATGACCCAACTTACTGATCTCTCTTTCTGGCTTTGACTTTAGGCCTTTTATACAATTCTGGTAGAATATTGATATTGGGATCAAGAAATAGTAAAATATATTGCTCATAAGTAAACTCAAACATAGTAGTCAATTAATTTTTGCAAATGTGCAAAGACATCCAACAGAGGAAGGATGGTCTTCCTAAAAAAACATCTCTGTGTCTATTTAATATCCATTTGCAAAAGAGCATAGAACTACTTTGATTTGATTAGTACCATGCATCTTTTGAAAAATTAAGAGATATAAATGTACATATAAATCTAACATTGCAAAACTGGACATGGATAAAAGAAGATGTCTATGAAAGATAGTCTTTGTTTTTGGTTTTGAGCCACCCCCAGTGGTGACCAGGATTACTTCTGGCTCTTCTTTCAGGGATCAGTCTATGGTGGGCTTGGGAAACCATATGGGATACCAGAGATTGAACCCCGGCTGGTCGTGTGCAAAACAAGTGCTCTGCCTGCTATACTACGGGACTGACCCCTTGTTGGGACTGTTGTGGGGTCCCCAACAGTATCGGGGTCTGTCGGGTTCCCTAGTCATGCTTGGGGCCAGTGACTGTCCCTCTCTGGCCAATGAACAAAGAGCCACGAGCCCAGTTTAGAAAATCCAGGAGCTTTTCTTTTCCCAACTTCACTCCACAACAACTGCTATACACACTCGACCACAGCACACCAGTGGCCAGATTCAAAAACATGCAAGAACTAAATCCTATGCAAAGGCTGGGGGCAGGGTATAGCCATAGGTGAATGCTTATTCCTCCCACAATGAGGTAGAAACAGACTTGGGTGCCACACCTCTGCTTCCCAAACTTAAGAGATACTGATGCAGAGGCCTGCTGTTCTCCCAGGCTAGTAAACAATCATTTCTATGATATATCTAGTTCTCTTGTATAAACACAGTAAGGGGGACAGGCATTTATAACTAAACCCGAGATTAAATATATAGGATGATCTTTCATGGGGAGATTACATCATATGGTCCAAACTTTGCCCCTTCCCCCATTGATCCTCAGGATCCTGTCTCCAACAGCCACAACCTTGCTTTGCTGCAAGGCAAGTCTTAGGTGCTGTGCTCTGCTGCAAGACCATCACGGCTTAACATACAAAGCTGATTTTGGCCTTGCTCTAATCTTTGGGTTAGAGCAGGACTTCTTCTAAAAGTTGTCCCATTTTGGAGCCAGGGTGAACTCTTTTCCTGGTACCATCCTGTCCCTTGTAGAGAACATCCCTTAAAGATCAGCCTCAATGGTACTGAGGTTTATAGTTGGAAAATATGACGGAAACCCACGAGTAAATAAGAGTTAAAATAACTCACCATTGAGCTGCCCGACCACCTTTTTGTGTTTATAGAAGAAACAAATCTCTTGGCCTAAGCATATGCAAAAGACTTATAGGAAGGAGAAAAACAGTCCCTCACTAGCAATGCAAAAATCCAGGGCTAGCAAGTAGGGTGTGATCCAGTAGTACCTGAAGTGTATATCTAAAGAAAGTGTTTTGGGCAAATATCTCACATACAGCAGGGGCCTGAGAGATGGAATGGAGGTAAGATACTTGTCTATGGCTGTCCCAGTTCAGTCTCTGATGCTACGTATAGTTTCACTGAACACTGCTGCCAGAAATAGTCCCTGAGTATTGCTGGGTCCTTTCCCCAATTCCCAGCAAACCTTCCACCCCACTCCAGAAAGGAAAAGTTAATAAATTAGACTTTATTGGTGTTAAGATTTTTTGCTGTTGGGGTCAGGAGTATTATTTATTTTTTGAAGTACAAACAGATTTTATTCAGAGGTTTCCAGAAAAGAGGAGGGAGGACAGAATGGGGGGCAGAGAGAAAGAATAGAGGGGGAGAGAGAGAGAGAGAGAGAGAGAGAGAGAGAGAGAGAGAGAGAGAGAGAGAGAAAACGAATAAGAGAATGAACGAACATGGGCTCTTCCAAGTGTGGAGGGACACAGAAGTGTTCTTGAAAGTGTGAAGCATATGCCTAGAGTATACAGGCCCCAAGTTTGATCTGGGCACATGTACCGCACCACAAGCATTGCCAAGTGTAGCTAAGGGGACCCCAAAATTAGTTTTAAAACTTATAATGAGCTCAGCCTTTAGGCATTAGTGAATTCTCAACTTTTCATGGCCTTTTCCTTAAAAAAGTCATAGTGAGAAATATAGGGAATGTTGTAACTTTTTCAGATGTTCCCTGTCATTCTTCTACTGAAGATTGGTAAAGATGGTTCTTGAACATGACTCCCAGCCTCAGCTGTCTTGGACAACCTTGTGTAGATCCTCTGAATTTAGTTCTCAAATTAAAACTTCAGACACAAAGACAGATCTGAAAGGTGAAAAACCCTTGTATTGCCAATTTTCTCCTTACCATATGGAATAAAAATCTATATTTTTGCACTTGATTACCATGGTGAAAATATGTAATATTCTGGATCTTGAATACTTAAATGTATGTTTTGTTGATCTGCCTTTGATTGGCGCACATAAAATGTTCAAGGGTACTCTTAATTCTTATTCAGTCCAGTCATGTTCATGAAACATTCCATACAATTGAAAGCAGGGCATCTCCTGGTACCAGTAGGATGTCCATCAGTTAGCTAACGTGAGGGAAAGTCCGTGTACCATGACAGGAAGATGAAGGAACAGTGTGAGGGAGTGGAGGATTCTTACTGGGCAGAGATAGTAAAGAGTTTGGGCCAAAGTTGAGAAGGGAGAAATAAGAGACTGGATCTGCGTGGTCCAATCTTCTCCCATTATTTATACAATCATTCCAGGAAGCAGTCATTTGGCAAGCTAGAAGCATGGCCTGGGCCCACCACCGCCTCAGCACTAGCTCCCACTCTAATACGGCTCTTGTATCGTACATCTACGTGCACAGGCTGTTCTGATAGAAAGAGTTCATCTGGGCTACTTCAGAGCTTCCCAGAGACGCAGCAGCAACTCTGAGGCCACGGGACAGGGTTGTTGGCTCTTAAAATCGGAAGAATGCTGCCTCTTCTCTGCACTTCATTACTCCTGTGGATGTGATTTTTCTTTCCCCAATTCCAGCCTCAGACTGATTCTGTGGCTAACAAGGCACCTTCAGAGGAGAGATCTTAGGCAATTCCCATTTCTGTGAAGACTGTGCTCAGGTGGAGGCCGAGAGTGGCTTGAGATCTCAGTGTTACTGGAGTTTTTAGCCAGGGGAGCTTGGATCTCCTGCTGGGTCCTTCCTTACTTGTAGTCTCTGAAGCCTGAGTGAAAATTCTAGATGCGACTATTTCTAGTTGTGTGATTTGGGGAAAGGTACTTTACCTCCCTTGGTTCCTGTTTCCTTTAAACAGAAAATGATTAACGTCGGTCTTAAAATTTAGTTCTAAGAAGAAATAGTAGTGAGGAAGCAGCTGGCACAAATGTTGCAGGTGTGACTGTGGGTGACATTTCGGGTCAGACTCTTCTCCTTTACATTAACGCAGATCTAATTTGTGAAGCTCCACCTTATCTTCAATGTCATCATCCAAGCTGAATGACGTTCATTCAGCTAGGACGCCAGGGAGTCTTTTTTTTTTTTTATCTTTTTTGGGGTCACAACCGGCAATGCATAGAGGTTACTTCTGGTTCTGCACTCAGCAATTACTCCTGGTGATGCTCCGGGGGGCCATCTAGGATGCCAGGAATCAAACCCAGGTTGGCTGTGTGAAAGGTACACTCCCTACCCATGTACTGTTGCCCTCACTAGCCAGGTAATGTATGAATAACTCATTCTACATGCCTCTTCCTTCTCTCTCGTCTCATACACCCCATGATATAGCACTTGATATGTGGCTTTTCATAATACGGGTGATCTACAATGAAGGGGAGGAATAGAGAGGTAGCAAGTCCAGTGCATAGTGAAAAGTTTCTGGGCAACAGAGATTGTAGGTAAGACACTTGCCTTGTATGTCACTGACCACAGTTTAATCCCTTTTTACCACAGGTGATCCCTGAGAGAAGAGCTAGGATTATGGCCCGAGCACTGCCGGGAGTGACCACAAACCAAAAGGAAAGATCATGACTATTTCCTGATGACCTTGAGAGAGCTACTTTTAGTCTGTTTTTCTAGCCTTTTTTTTTCTTTCTTTTTCTTTCTTTTTTTCGGCAATTCTCAGGGGTTACTCCTGGCTCTGTACTCAGGAATTACTCCTGGCAGTGCTCGGGGGACCATAAGGGATGCTGGGGATCGAACCCGGGTTGGCTGCATGCAAGACAAACACCCTACCCGCTGTGCTATCACTCCGGCCACTCGTAGCCTTCTAAAATGCTGCAGTTTCTTCTCTTAAGGTGGATGATGAAACATGCCAACTTTATTCTTTGCCTGTATCTTAATTTTTTTCAGTCTTATTTAAAGATTATTACATATGAGTTGATACAAGTTATTTTGTAAAAATAATTACTTACTAAAATAAATGAGGCTATGAAGGTCAGTTCAATACCTCTGAGCCATCATACTTTACCTTGGTGTTTCACTGCACATTACCTGCAGGTCCTTTCATCTTACAGAACAAGAGTTGTTGACCAAGGCGTCAAGGTAGGTCAGTGGGATGAAGGGAGTGGAACCAGATGCCAGCTCTGTCCCTGGCAGAGCTGAAGTTGGTGAATCAGGATTGCTTCCTTTTCAGTCAGGGGCACCTGGTTTCTTGCAGCAGTGGAGAGGCAACTTCAGCAGATCATGGGGCTGGGCTATGTGCTGGGGACCCTGGGAACCCCCCACACATGAGTCTTCAAGTGCCCGCTTCACCTCCTTGTTGCGCAGAGTGTAGATGAAGGGGTTGAGCATGGGTGTGACGATCGGTGTAAAACACAGCCGGGCCACCTGCTCCCGGCCCACTGGCACTAGGTTGCAGGTAGATACAGATGGGCGGCAGGTAGTAGAGGAGCACCACGGTGAGGTGGGAGGAGCACGTGGAGAAGGCCCGCCGGCGACCCTCGGCCGCGCGGATTCTCAGCACAGCCCCCACAATGAAGACGTAGGGATGTGATGATGAGGATCAGGCAGCCAGTACCTACCACACCAATGTTGGCCAGCACCACCAACTCATTCATGGTGGTGTCTACACAGGCTAACTTCAGCACAGGTGGAATGTCGCAGAAGAAGTAGGCAATGTGGCGAGGCCCACAGTAGGGCAGCCGGAAGGTGAGGGAGGTGTGGATGGCTGAGTGAACTGCACCTATGGCCCATGTGGCCCCTGCCAGCCCAGTGCACATGCGCTTGCTCATGGCCACTGAGTAGTGTAGGGGTTGGCAGATGGCCAGATAGCGGTCATAGGCCATGACTGTGTAGAGGAAGCACTCGGTGCTGGCCAGGAAGTGGAAGCAGTAAAGCTGGATTGCACAGCCCTCGAAGGAGATGACCTTCTCCTCCTGAGTTACAAGACCTGCCATGACCTTGGGAACTGTGACTGTTGACAGGCAGGCGTCCAGGAAGGAGAGGTGCCCCAGGAAGTGGTACATGGGGGATGAGAGGTGAGGGTCGGAGCTCACGGTCAGGAGGATGAGGAGATTCCCAGTCACTGTGATGCCGTAGGTGATGAGGAAGAGGAGGAAGAAGAGTCCAGGATGCTCCGAGGTGTATGTCAGACTCTCGAGTAGGAAGTAGCTCACCACTGTCTGGTTGGGGTCCTCTGCCTTCATGGCCATCCTCAGACACCGTGGCTAGGTAGAACCTTTGTGGTAGACAAACAGCAGCTACATAGTAAACGGAAAGTAACCTGAGCTATTGGAACATGTCATTTTGGTCTTGTCCAGTACATGTGGGAGAGACAGACATGTTTCAGGTATCGGTGTGGTCTGTTGCAGTGTTTCTTCCTGTCTCTTCAAATGGAAGTTTTCGGTACGGAATCTATAAATCTTTGTCAGACACATAAGGGACTGGAGGGCTTGTTGGAGTTATGTAAGATCCGAAGTAATGGCAATATGAGTATGGAGTATATCTTACTCTCTCGGAATACCTAGTTGTTTGTGGCTGAATTCGCCAGTTGCCACACCTCTCCTGTCTTTGCTCAGCCATTCTGCTTGTGGGGCCATGAAGGTTTTATCACTGCATCATGGGGTTTATCTCCTACCTTTGCATGGCGCCTTATGAGCTGTTGCATCAGCCAGGAACCAGCCCTGCCATCCCTTCTTCACCCTCAGGGAACCCTTTGGAATTTTACCTCCCAACAGCCAACCCTCAAGTGCTTGAAGGTGAAGCCTTGGGGGTTGGTGTGCAATTATCAAGACAAATTGTTCTGTGCTTCTTACTCTTCCAGTAAAGCCTGTTTCATCCCTTTGGGAGGTTGTTACTGCCATTTATACCTGTATCTCTGAGGCCTTGAAATCTATTTTTTTAATTTTTTTATTTTTACAATTACAAAGATATACAATTAAAAAGTTCATATTTGGGTTTTGGTCATACAGTGTTCCAGCACCCATCCCGCCACCAGTGCCCATCTCCCACCACCAACGTCCCCGGTTCCCCCCCCCCTCCCCAGCCCTCCTCCATGGCAGGTTCTTTATTTCTTTCCCTTTCTCTCTCTTTCTCTTTTCCTTCCCTTCCAGACTATGGATTACAGAACATACACTAAAGGGTTGTCATGTGTATCTTTTTGCCTCTATTTAATGTTCAGTTCTAGGTTGGCATTAGTACCCTCGACAATTGTTAGCACACTGTTCCATTTTCTGTCTTACCTAGCCTCTGACTCCCACACGTTTGTGATAATTTCCACCTTTTCCCCCCTTTTTAAAAAATATTTTATTATACGACCGTGAGATATACAATTACAAAAATGTTCATGTTCGGGTTTTGGTCATACAGTGTTCCAGCACCCATCCCTCCACCTGTGCCCATCTCCCATCACCAATGTCCCCACCTCCCTCCCTCTTCCCCCAGACTGCCTCCAAGGAAGGTTCTTTATCTCCTCTCTCTCTCTCTCTCTCTCTCTCTCACACACACACACACACACATACACATTGTGAATTGCAGTATATGCATTTAGAGGTTATCCGGTGTATCTTTTTGCCTATATTCAATGCTCAGTTCTAGGCTGGTATTATCCTTCCCCCCCCCCCCCACCCAAATTTTAGACATTTTAGACATACAATTGCAAGATGCTCATGCAGAGTTCTGGTTCCACAGCGTTCCAACACCCATCCCTACACCCAAACCCATCTCCCATCACCAATGTCCCCACCTCCCTCCCCCCTCCCACACCTCAACTACTTGGCGGGTTCTGTATGTCTTCTCTCTCCTCTCTATCTCTCCCGCCAAACTTTCCTGCACATCGTGGAATGCAGTGGATTAAAGTATTACTGTTTCCACTATTTTGATGGACCGTGCGGGGCGCAAGCGGCTGCGTGACCTGGGCTCGAACTGGTTTTGCTCTGTTAATCTGGTCGTGAGGTAGTATCCCAGCGTCCGGACAGCAAAGGTGGTGGCTACTGTGGTGGGCGAGTCTCATCCAGCTGCTTCCGGGACCCCCAGAGGTGATGGGCACACTCCCAAAACCCATCTGTCCTCCTGGGAGCCCCATGGTCAGCTTAGCGGGAAAGCGGAGTTCCAGCTTCTCCAGGTCTGTCCGAGGCCTGAATGCTATGGCTGGTCACCCCAGGGCAGCTCCTGGGTGGAGCCACCAGGCTGGACAAAATGGAGAGGGGAATGACCGACCCGTGACTCCATCTGATGAATTCCCAGCGATTCCTTCTTCTGGAGCCGCCTACCTGGGCTAGAACTGGTTTTGCTCTGTTAATCTGGTCGTGAGGTAGTATCCCAGCATCCTGACAGCGAAGGTGGTGGCAATTTCCACCTTTGACAAGACCTCCTGATATATGTTTCACTTGACCTTGGATATTGGTATCATTATATGTACATATATATTTATGTCATGCAAATTAATGCAGTCATTCTGTATCTGTCTCTCTCCTTCTGGCTAATTTCACTCAACATAATCTTCTCCACGTCCATCCATTTATAGGCAAATTTTATAACTTCATTTTTTTCTAACAGCTGCATAGTATTCCATTGTGTAGATGTACCAAAGCTTCTTTATCCAGTCATCGATTTTCGGGCACTCTGGCTATTGTGAATAATGCTGCTATGAACATAAAAGTAGGGATGGTGTTTCCTTGCGTATTTTTTGGTTTCCCAGAGTAGATTCCCAGGAGTGGTATGGCTGGGTCAAATGGGAGTTCAATTTCTAGTCTTTGGAGGAATGTCCATATTGTTTTCCAGAAAGGCTGTACCAGCTGGCATTCCCACCAACAATGGATGAGTGTCCCCTTTTCCCCCACATCCACGCCAGCACTTGTTGTTCTTGCTCTTTTGAATATGTGCCAGTCTCTGTGGTGTAAAGTGGAATCTCATTGTTGTTTTGATTTGCATCTCTCTGATGATTAGTGATGATGAGCATTTTTTCATATGTTTTTTGGCCATTCGAATTTTTTTCCTTGCTGAAGTTTCTGTTCATTTCTTCTCCCCATTTTTTGATGGGGTTGTTTGTTTTCTTCTTTGTAAAGTTCTACCAGTGCCTGATATATCCTGGATATTAACCCCTTATCAGATGGGTATTGGGTGAATATTATTTCCCATTTTGTGGACTGCCCTTGTATCTTAGTCACTGTTTCTTTTGAGGTGCAGAAGCTTTTTAGTTTCATGTGGTCCCATATGTTTATCTTTTCTTCCAGTTGCTTTGTTAGTGATGTTTCACCCCTTGAAGATGACTTTAGCTTCAATGTCGTGGAGGGTTTTTCCTATATTTTCTTTAATGTACTTTATGGATTCCAGTCTGATATTGAGATCTTTAATCCATTTTGATCTGATTTTTGTGCATGGTGTTAGACACAGGTCCAAATTCATTTTTTTACATGTCGCTGCCCAGTTTTCCCAACACCACTTGTTGAAGAAGCTTTCCTTACTCCATTTTGGACTCTTTGCACCTTTATCAAAGATTAAATGATCATTTGTTTGAGGTTGGGTGTCAGGATACTCAATTCTATTCCATAGGTCCACAGGTCTGTTTTTATTCCAATACCATGCTGTTTTAATTACTACTGCCTTGTAGTACATTTTGAAGTTGGGAAAGGTGATTCCTCCCATCTTCTTTTCCCAAGGATTGCTTTAGCTATCCTTGGGGGTTTATTGTTCCATACAAATTTCAGGAGTGTTTGACCAATTTCTTTGAAGAATGTCATGGCTATCCTTATAGGGACTGCATTAAATCTTTACTGAGCTCTAGGTAGTATTACCATTTTGACAATGTTGATTCTCCCCATCCATGAGCAGGGACTATGTTTCCATTTCCTTGTGTCCTCTTTTATCTCTTGGAGCAGTGTCTTGTAGTTTTCTTTGTGCAGGTCCTTTACACATTTGGTTAAGTTGATTCCTAGGTATTTGATTTTCTGTGGCACAATTGTGAATGGAAATGTTTTCTTCATATCCCTTTCTTTTCTTTCGTTATTTGTATATAAGAAAGCTAGTGACTTTTGGGTGTTTATTTTGTATCCTGCCACTCTACTGTATGCGTCTATTGTTTCTAGGAGTTTTTTGGTAGAGATTTTAGGGTTCTCTAGGTATAATATCATGTCATCTTCAAATAATGATAGCTTGACTTCTTCCTTGCCTATCTGGATGCCCTTGATGTCCTTCTCTTCTCTGATTGCTATGGCAAGTACTTCCAGTACTATATTGAATAAAAGAGGTGAGAGTGGGCAACCTTGTCTTGTCCCTGATCTCAGGGGGAAGGCTTTCCACTTTTCCCCATTTAGAATAATGCTTGCTGTGGGCTTTTTGGTAGATGGCTGTAACTATCTTGAGGGAAGTCCCTTCAATTCCCATTTTCTGGAGGGTTTCAATCATGAATGGGTGCTGGATCTTGTCAAATGCTTTTCTCTCGTCTATTGATAGGATCATATGGTTTTTATTTTTTCTTTTATTGATATGATGTATTATGTTGATTGACTTGCGAATGTTGAACCATCCTTGCATTCCCGGGATGAATCCTACTTGGTTATGATGTATAATCTTTTGGCGAGTCTTTGGATTCTGTTTGCTAGTATTTTGTTGAAGATCTTAGCATCCGTGTTCATCAGGGATATTGGTCTGTAGTTTTCTTTCTTTGTGTGTCTCTGTCTGCTTTGGGTATCAGGGTGATATGTGTGAGGCCTTGAAATCTTGACTCTTCAATTAATCCTTTATCTTCTAAGCCCTGTTAGGTATTTTTTTTTTCTTTTTGGGCCACAGCCTTCGATGCTCAGGGATTACTCCTTGCTCTTTGCTCAGGAATTTCTCCTGGCGGTTCTTAGGGGACCATATGGGATGCCAGAGATTGAACCCAGGCTGGCCGTGTGCAAGGCAAAGGCCCTAGCCGTTGTGCTATCGC
Organism: Cryptotis parvus; assembly: GCA_021461705.1. Taxonomy (NCBI): domain Eukaryota; kingdom Metazoa; phylum Chordata; class Mammalia; order Eulipotyphla; family Soricidae; genus Cryptotis; species Cryptotis parvus. The sequence goes on along the minus strand of JAJIBD010003288.1, from coordinate 9,389 downwards.
TCCATACCCGATATTGTAGTATTTGATCATAACTTTTTTTTTTTTTTTGCTTTTTTGGGTCACAACCAGCAATGCTCAGGGGTTACTCCTGGTTCTGCACTCAGGAATTACTCCTGGCGGTGCTCGGGGGACCATATGGGATGCCGGGGATCGAACCCAGGGCCAGCACAGGCCGGCTGCGTGCAAGGCAAACGCCCTACCCGCTGGGCTATCGCTCCAGCCCCTGATCATAACTTTTTAATAAAACTTTTTCCCTTGTCTTGTCTTCACATCCCATGTATAGAATCTCATCTGGCCCCTAGTGTGTCAAACTTAGATTTTCACAGTGGTGTCCTGAGGCTCAGCTCACTCCTTCGTGTGGGAAGTGATGTTTTAGAAGCATCTTTGTCAGTCTTCCTGAATCTACAAATGGAATTGAATTGTCATCTTTGCTATTCTCATTGCTGTGGCAGAGAGTATGTCTACATCAAAACACAGATTCACTCTTCACTGCTTTACATCACTGTTACAGGTTCTGTATCTCCATCAGTTCCCAGAAGAAATTCCTTTTATCCAGGATGTTCTCTTTGAACTGATCACATTATGTAGGTTTTTTCTTTTTTTTCTTGTTGTTTTGATTTTTTGGGTCATACCTGATGACAATAAGGTGTCTGGATAAAAGGCCCTACCCTAGTGCTATAACTGCTCTAACTGCCTGGATAAAAGGCTCTACCCTAGTGCTATAACTCCAGCGCCCAGCATTCCTGTTTTGATTATGAACAGAATTCTGCCTATACATGTTTACCCTCCATGATAGAGTTTGAACATTATCTCCTCCAAAATGCCCTCTAAAAATGATTTATCTCATACCTTGGCACACTAGTGTTTGCTCCACAAGTGAACATCTCATCTTCCTAAGAAGAGCTCTGGCAAAATCTCTCCCATGTGCTCTAATTCCCATGTACGTTTTGGGGTAAAACAGAAATAGCACAGATCCAAGTTTATTTACTTCCCTATAAACTTAATTTTATGCCTCCGGTCAACCTTTTATGACCTGTAAGATTGGAGGACCAAGATGCTTAATTTTTCAATTTTCCATGTTAAATTTAAAATGAGAATTTATTATTGTGGTAGCTATTGTTTTATTTAGGGTACACAGGAGCATATTGTGCATGACATTAAGTTCCTTTAAAAAAGTTTTAAACTTGATTTAAACACCATGATTTGCAAAGTTGTTTTTAACAAATTTTTTTTTTAATTTTTTTAATTTTACAGTTACAAAAGTGTTCATAATTGGTTCTTGGTAATACAGTATTCCAGCACCCATCCCTCCACCAGTGCCCCATTCCCACCACCAGTGTACCCACATCGCCTCCTGCTCACCTCCAGGCTGCCTCAATAGCAGGTACCCCCTTTTCCTCTCTTTCTCTCTCTGACTCTCTCTCTGTCTCTGCATCTCTCTCCCCTTCTTTTTACACATTGTGGCTAGCCCTGCAGACATTTAGGGTTTATCATGTAAGTCTCTTTGTGTATATTCAATGGTGAGTTCTAGTCTAACGTTACCATTTCCCACACTCAGTAAAACACTGGTATATATTTATATCCCATTAATGAATGCAGTCATTCTATATCTGTCTTTTTCCTTCTATTTTCACTCAGCACGATAGTCTCCATGCCCATTTATTTGCAGGTAAATTTCACAATTTCATCTTTTCTGACAGCTACATAGTATTACATCGTGTAGATGTACACCACACTTTCCTTTTTTTTTAACATTTTATTATACAACCGTGAGATATACAATTACAATGTTGTTCACGCTTGGGGGTTTCAGTCACAAAGTGTTCCAGCACCCCGCCCTCCACCAGTGCCCCTCAACCACCACCCATGTCCCCAATTCCCTCCCCCCTCCCACATCCTGCCTAAATGGCAGGTTCTTTATCTCCTCTCTCTCTCTCTCCTCCTTCTCCCCACACATTGCACCACACTTTCTTTAACCAGTCCTCTGTTCTCGAACACTTAGTTGTTTCCAGATTCTAGCTATTGTGAATAGCACAGCGATGAATAAAGAAGTACAGATAGTGTTTCTGCTATGTGTTTTTCAGTCTCTAGGGTATATTCCCAGGAGTGCTATTGCTGGATCAAATGGGAGCTCAATATCTAGTTTTCGGAGGAATGCCCATATTGTTTTCCAAAAGGGCTGGACCAATTGGCACTCCCACCAACAGTGGATGAGAGTCCCTTTTTTTTCCCACATCCATGCCAGTACTGGTTGTTATTGCTGTTTTGGATGTGTGCTGGGAAAACTGGGCAGCTACGTGTAAAAATATGAACTTAGACCTCATTCTAACGCCATGCACAAAAGTCAGATCAAAATGGATTCTAGATCTCAACATCATACATGAATCTATAAGGTACATCGAAGAAAACATAGGAAAAATGCTCTACAACACCAGAAACTAAAAGTATCTTTAAAGATGACACACCACTGACCAAGCAAATGGAAGCAAAGATAAACAAATGGGATTATATAAGATTGAAAAGCTTCTGCACCTCAAAAGAAACAGTGACCAAGATACAAAGACAATCCACAGAGTGGGAAAGGATATTCACCCAATACCCATCTGACAAGGGGTTAATATCCAGGATATATCAGGCACTGGTAGCACCTCACAAGAAAAAACAGCCAACCTCATCAAAAAATGGGGAGAAGAAATGAACAGAAGCTTCCAAAAAAGAAGAAATTTGAATGGCCAAAAGGCGTATGAAAAAGTGTTCTTCATCATTAATCATCAGGGAGATGCAAATCAAAACAACAATGAGGTACTATCTCACACCACAGAGACTGTTTATAACAAATTTGTTTCAGGTATTTAATGTTCCAACACAATCCCACTACCAGTGTGTACTTCCCTCTACCATTGTAACCAATTTCCTACCTAACACCAAACCTGCCCCATTTGCAGGCACAAAATCACTTACTTTATATTGCTTGTTGGAGTGTACATTTTACCATGGTGTACTAAAGTCATTTATATCTGAGGATTTACTGAGCTTTTTGGTAATAGTTGAGCCTTCTATGTCATTGTTCTTGGTCATTGAGCTTATTGCGTGTTTACACACTTTTCCCATCTAAGATACTGTGGTCCTACTGGGTTGTCAGTACTGAGAAATTAGGTGTCATGTGGAATGCATGTGGCTACGTGCACCAGGAATTGTGGAACTGGGATGATTATTCAGCATCTTGATGTCTCTTCTAGGCTGGTCATGGAGGTATGAGGCTGGGCCACATATATGTTGGAGCAAGTCAGATGTGGGTGAGCCATTGGATCTCTCGGCAGGGCAGGGACTCTGTCCACACCCTCCTACCCCTATTTTAAGAAGGCTCCAAAGATCCAAATTACCTGGGATGATTTAGCGGTGTCAAGTTAATATGAAATTTCTTTGTGTTTTATAGTTTATTCAACTCATGATAAATCCCATGCTGCTGCTGATAAAAATTCTACTTGAAGAAATATAATGATGGTGCACTCTGCATTTCACAAGAGTACCAACTCTAATGTTCAGTAGATCACTTGATCACTTGATCACTTGAATCCCGTTATTCATTGATTTGCTCGAGCGGGCGCCAGTAACATTTCCATCGGACCCTATCACGTGCCAATGTAGCCCAATGGCATCTGGTTGATTCAGGAATATGAAGAGCCTCAAACCGTTCCTTCAGGGTCTTTACAAGGAAGTCTGACCATCTTGTAGGTGGGCGGCCACGTGATCTTTTGACATCCCGTGGGATCCAGTCGGTAATGGCTCTAGTCCAGCGGTTGTCTCCAAATCGCATTACATGTCCAGCCCATCTGATTTTCGATGCCTTGGCAAACGAGACAGCATCCCTGATTCTGGAATAGCGACGGAGGTCAGAACTCCGGATTCCTTCTCTCACTTGAGTGAGGCGTGATATTCCAAGCATAGCTCTTTCGATTCCTCTCTGGGAGACCCGAATAGCATTCTCATCCTGCTTTTGTAGGGCCCGGGTCTCTGAGGCATATGTTAATGCGGGGAGAACGGTGGAGTCGAAGAGATGTGCCCAGAGCCGGAGGTTCTTTGTCCTTTCAGCTATTTCTTTGATGCCCTTTGAAGGCATTCCATGCTGCTCTCTTCCTCCTGCGCAGCTCAGGTTTTAGGTCGTTCATCATGTTGATTTCTCGACCTAGGTAGACATAACTGCTGCATTCAGAGACTATAAGACCAAGATGACTGCCCTCCGATGCCCTGATGGATCTATCACATCTTCCAGCAAGGCAATGGAGAAGATTATCCAGGACTTCTACTCAAATCTCTTTGATAGCCACATCCATCTGCCCACATACCAAATTCCACAGGATGGATATGTCATTCCCAACGTTCTCCCTTCTGAAATCCGACATGCCATCTCGTCGGTAAAGAAGGGAACAGTACCAGGCCCAGACAAAGTCAGACCCGAACACCTGAAGAATCTGCCGTCGGTACTCATCAATACACTAGCTCGGCTCTTCACACGCTACCTGTCTGAATGCAAGGTACCCTCCCAATGGAAAACCAGCAGGACAGTTCTACTGTTCAAGAAGGGAGACATTCACGACATCGGCAACTATCGCCCCATCTGCCTGTTGTCCGTCATCTACAAGCTGTTTACACGAGTCATCCTGAACAGGATTAGCAGAATACTAAATGAAGGACAACCATGCGAGCAAGCAGGCTTCCGGAAAGGATTCAGCACAGTCGACCATATCCACACAGTAACCAAGCTCATTGAGGTTTGTAGGGAGTACAAGATGCCGCTCTGTCTCACGTTCATTGACTTACAGAAAGCCTTTGATTCTGTGGAGACTGAAGCAGTTATTGAAGCCCTAGCCAAACAGGGTGTTCAAACCCAATACATCAAGATCCTTTGTGAGCTGTATTACGGATTCACCACCAGGATCTCACCATTCTACAAAGAAGTGATCATTAATGTGAAAAGAGGGGTTCGACAGGGTGATACCATTTCACCAAAACTCTTCAGCTCCACCCTCGAGAACATCATGCAACAATTAGAATGGGAAGGAATGGGAGTGAAGATAGATGGTCGGCAACTACACCACCTCCTCTTCGCTGATGACATCGTTCTAATAACTCCAAACATTAGCCAAGCGGCACAAATGCTGGCTGACTTCGACCGAGAATGTGGAAAGATAGGTCTACAGCTGAATCTAAAGAAAACCATGTTTATGAAGAATGAACTAGTTCCAGAGGCCCCATTCACTCTCAATGGAACAAACATCAGTAGATCGCAGTAATATAATACCCTTTGCATTGCTTATGTAGATGTTGCATTTTCCCTACTAATTAGATTGAGATTTGCTTCTTTATACTCAGTATGATGGGTATAGTTTCCTCACACATGTGAAGCATGACTGAGCCACATCACCCAGCCTGGATATGATTTTTTTTAAAGAAATGTTACAGCTTATTGCATGTAGTGAAATGGAAGCATTTGGGAATCTAAGTTGATGAGCAGACTTTGAGAATACTTTACCAGTTTCTGAGAAAAATAAACAGTAATTTACCTTGTGAGCTAATATTCCCTTCAGTCTCCACTAGAAAAATGAAAACATACATCCAGGTAACCTTAAATGTTCACTGCAGAATCATTCATAATCACCAGATTGTAGGAACAGTCTTATTTTCTGTTCAGTGACTGGTGAATGAGTAGATTCATAAATATGTCATTCTGTGATGAAGATAGTTTACACATTGGATAGACCTGAAGAACATTAGTCTATCTCAATAGAGCTGTGACCTGAGGGTGCAGGGAAGAAAGGAGAGGACCGCAGGATTAAGGTAGAGGGATGTAGCATTGGCCATAGGAGTGTAGAGCAGCACTGTATGAAATAGCAATAAAAATTAATAAAATAGAAAATGAACCCACCAAATTATGGAATCAGATGTAAAATTTCATAACTTCCAGTTTTGATAACATATCCTGTAAAGATAAATATGTGAGGGGCTGGAGTGATAGTCCAGTGGGGAGGGCATGGCCTTGCACATGGTCAACCTGGATTCAATCTGCACCATTGCATATGCAACAGCACCACTAGGAGTAATTCCTGAGGGCAGAGCCAGGAGTAACCCCTGAGCATTACTGGGTGTGACCCAGAGAGCAAATGAAAGCAAAAACAACGAAGAGGTCTATAAAAGAGTAAGTGGATGAATGAGTCTCAGGGTGTGGGGTAAGAGTAGGGAGAGACTGTAAGTGGTTCTGGGCCATCTTAAAATTGCAATGTGATGAGTCGTCCCATGTTTGTAAGCGTATTAGGATAGTTCTTGTTCAACAAGCAGGAGAATTGTGTGGGGTGCAATGCATACTCTAATAAGTTAAGATATTTCAAAGAGAGTGGAGTGATGCAAATTATGATTTTAAAAATGGGGAAAATACTGCTTGTTCAGTGACTTCATCATTTCAAAGTCCCTGTATTTTAAAACGTTTTTAAGATGTTGCAGTGACATACTTAGTAGAAACGTTTAAAAAGGGCAGAGTTCGTTACATACACTGTATTATATGTCTGCATCAGTATGCATTTCTTAATGTTAACATTAGGCATTGTAACATTATTCCAGTCAGGAATTTAGCCTTAGAACTTTAGTGTCAACCCAGATGGAAACTTATGGAAATGTTGCCCATCTCCCTCAATCTCCGTGTTCTATTCCAGATCCAGCACAGCGTCTCTGCCTTCTGAGAGCTGTGACCTTCATTCTCTCCTGAGACCCTGATGTTTGTCTTTGTGCCTGGTGCTGTCCCTTTATTTGCAGAAAGGCTTCCAGTTTGGATCTGATGCTTTCTCTGGAGAAGATTGTTCAGGCAGTCCATCCCCGGAAATGATTCTGCTTTCTGTTCTGGCCATCCTGTGAGGGCCTGTGTACTGTCTGTGCCTTGTTGCTGGTTACCATCAGTGCCTTTGGGGGAGGCTCTGTGACATGCTTATTATCTGCCTCTGATACATTTCTCATGATTTTATTTATGTGTGCTATTATTATTTGGGGGCTGTACCTGACAACGCTTAGGGCTTGCTCCTGGCTCTGTGCTCAGGGATCACTCCTAGTGGGACTTGGGGGACTGTATGGAGTCCTGGTTTGAATCCATATCTGCCATTTTCAATAAAAGCACCCTGCCCACAATACTATTTTACCAGTGCCAAATTTATCCTGATTTTAGAATATGTTGGGTATTTTAATGCTAAGTATTATTGTTTTGATGTTTTTAAGATGATATTTAATTAATTAGTTAATTAATTTTTTTTTTGGGTCTCATCCAGTAATGCTCAGGGTTACTCCTGGCTCTGCACTCAGGAATTACTCCCTGGTGGTACTGGGAGGACCATATGGGATGCCAGAGAATTGAACTTTGGTTGGCCATGCAAGGCAAATACCCTACCCACTATACTATTGCTCTGGCCCCTAAAGATGATTTTTAAAAATTCACATAAATCTTTTGTTATTAATAGAAATTCTTTGTAGCTGAAATTTTCTTCTCCAGTTATTTGTATCTTCAGTTATTTAATCAGTAGATACTCATGGATATAATTTTTTTTCTTGATTTTTTTTGGGCCACACCCGGCTATGCTCAGGGGTTTCTCCTGGCTCTGCACTCAAGAATTACTCCTGGCGGTGCTCGGGGACCATATGGGATGCTGGGGATCGAACTTGGGCCGGCATGAGCTGGCCGCCTGCAAGGCAAACTGCCCTACCCGCTGGACTATGCTCCTGCCCCCTATGGATATAATTTTTATTCTACCATTTATAAAATAATTGTTTTGTTGCTCAAATTGTACTAGCTTTGACCACTTGGAACACCTTCCACTTGCCCTTGGGCCCTCAGTGAGATGTTACAGCTTTCCCCTACTTTTCCTAATTTTCTAGCACAAGAAAATTTCCTGACTCCAATTTAAATTTTGGTGTGTCAGACTTATAGTATACCTAAAGATGTTGGTATATTCCTGGCTCTGCTCTCAGAGAGCCCTGGTGGGTTTGGGGAACCATATGGGAACCAGGGATTGAACTACTGTTCATCACCTGCAAGGCAAGTGTCCTACCTACTATACTGTGGTGTGTTGGCTCCTGAAATATATTATCGAAAGAAAGTATTTTAGACAAATATCTCACATAAAGCAGGGGGCCTGAGAGATGTTACATATAGTTCACTGAGCACTGCCAGCTATAGTGCTTGAGTAGTGCTTGGTGCAGCCCCTGCTAACTCCATCCCCTTCCTCCCCCAAAAAAAAGCACAATCCACAAAAGAAAAAGTTAGCAAATAGACTTTATTAGTGTTAAGGTTTTTGCTGTTGGGATCAAAAGCTTACTTAAAGGCATGGAGCATATACTTGAATGCAAAAGGACTCATGTTTATTCTGAGCACATACCATGCCCCAAGCTTTGTTAAGTATAGCTCAGTGGCACAAAATTTTGTTACTTGTCACTTGTCTTCCCATTGTTCATCCAATTGCTTGAACAGGCGCCAGTAATGTCTACATTCTTTCGGAATGAGGTCCATTATTGTTACTGTTTTTGGCATATCGAATATACCACGGGCAGCTTGCCAGGTTCTGCCACGGCTCTGGGTTCATCCCAGGGGGCCGAGTGGTCTAAGGCACTGGATTAAGGCTCCAGTCAATTTTGGAGCGTGGGTTCGAAATCCCACCACTGCCAGCACACAAAAACTATTTTTAAAAATTATAATGATCCAGCAGACGACTCCCATTCCCCGCTACCAGGTGTGTTGGAGCCCTGTGCACCCTGCAGGACCACCTACCGACATCCCAAAACTCAAAACCATGTGGACCAGTGAGCATTCATCCCTACATTCATTGCCACCCACCCCAAACTCTGCAAACAACCCAGACACCTACTAACTGTACTATCTAGCCACCCAAGAACACACATTTGCAACCTACAATAGTCATTATGGTAAAGCAAATCAGAAATCCATCAGGCTCAGTGAGTGAAGTCACTGGCTCAGATGAGCCAAGCAATAATGATGAGCTATATAACCCCTCTGATAAGGAATTTTGGAAGGAACTGTTAAGGATGCATAAGGAACTCAAAGAAGCAATGGAATACAAAGTCAATAAAATACAAGAAGATGAGAGTAGAAATGAGTAAAATGCAGAACAAAATACAAGCAGAAATGACAGATATTAAAAATGTGGTAAGTGAAATGAAAAACACATGGAAGGCCGCCAAAGCAGAGTAACAAGTGCTGAAGAAAGAACTAGTGATATTCAAGATGAGGTCCAAAGATTTTCTAGACACAGCAGAAGATGGAAAAAAAGACTCACAACAAACAGACTATAAGAGATAATAGAGATGAAGTCAAAAGGAACAACATATGGTTCATT